>OY992766.1:11643563-11720833 GCA_963921325.1 Logfia minima
GTGCCTGTGGTGGAGGTGACAGTGGCCTAGGAATAGGAGCCGGTTCGGCAAATTCGTCACCCTCCGGAGGCACATAGGCCTCATCCACAATATGGCCAAATAATGGCACATCAGGCGGTACCGGTGCGCCTTTTGCATATTGACCGGACACTACGAAGATCCGGGTATTCATCGGTGTTTGGCGAAATTGGTGTTGTGGGGCCACCGGTAACCCTGGGAGTAGATGATTTAGCAATAATTGGACAAAACGTGGGTACAAAGCCCACTGTCCCTCCCCAGCCTGAGCATTGTCTACCATAAGTCGAAAAAGATACCCCGAGAAGTTGTAGGGTTTGTTGTATACAAGCGCCAGCATAGCGGATGCAGTAGATAGACTCATCCCATCAAAACCAGCCTTCCTACCAGACAGGCAAACAATCATAACGTGCATCAAGTACCGCCAGACCTTAGTGAGATAGGCCTTGCGGTATTGATCACGTGGGATAGTCGGGTATCCAAGGCGACCCATGCCCCCGGCAATAAACACATGGGAGAAAGCCACGGGCATCTCCGAATCGTCTGGAAACTGAAAGAAATCCCGAATGAGTTGCTCAGAGATAATAATTTCTCGCTCGTTGACATGAGAAATGATCCGCGGATATCCAAGGTCTGAATTGACCACAACATTAACCCAAAACTCTGAGACTTGATCCTTGTATATGGGTGTTGTAGCAGTGATAGCAGTATATATACGGGATCTGCGGAGAAAAGCAATCATCGGACGGTACGGGGCCGCCGATTCCTTTTCATCATCTAGGAACGCCGTGACATTATGTCTCGGTTCCCAAAACAAAGCGTTAACGTGAGCCATATCTGAAATAAGACAATAAACTTGAAAACCATTAGTCTCAACAATTAACATTAACAATTTTTTAATTTAAAATGTCTTGCGACACAAGGATTGTGTCGCAGGATAGACTGCGACATAACGAGTTATGTCGCAGTTTTGCAATTTAATCAATTTAATGATTTATTAGCGACATAAGAATTGTGTCGCACAAATGGAACAGCGACATAGCAGTTGTGTCGCAGAGGTCGAACAGCGTCATAAGACAGCGACACAAGAGTTGTGTCGCTATATGAACAGCGTCATAAGACAGCGACACAAGAGTTGTGTCGCTATATGAACAGCGTCATAATACAGCGACACAATCCATGTGTCGCACCAAGAAGCAGCGTCATAAGGATACAGTCTGCGACACAGTGCTTGTGTCGCAGCTTGTGTCGCAATGAAGAACACGATGAAACCCAGATTTGCAGTTGAACAAGATTTGGGGTTTACAAGTTTCAAATAGATCAAAACGTTCATTAACATCACAGGAACATTATTCAACAACGAATTCATGCATATAATCAGTCCAGGATACATAATTTTGTAAAACAAATAAAAACCTAAAAAGCCGAATGTTCAAACCTAAATGTAGGATGGAATACGCAATGAAAATTGTGAAATAAGGTACCTATGAGTGCGGATGAGTGAGGTGAACACGATTCAAGCAATGAAATGAACAGAAAATTCCAAACAAACACAGAAAAGTCAAAATTCACGTCGGGATGCTTGTGTCGCTGGATATCCTTGTGTCGCAGGATTCGAAATGTTGTGTCGCTGGTAATTAGAAATTAATTACAGCGACACGAGGGTATTTATACCCCCGACATAAGGCAGCGACACAGTCTGCGACACAAGCGTTGTGTCGCCGACTGGTCAGTACAATAGGCGACATAATAGAGCGACACAATTGTTGTGTCGCTGGACCACAAAGTATGCGACACAAGAGTTGTGTCGCTGGATAGTCAACACAAATAAGCGACACAAGCCTTGTGTCGCAGAAGTCAATCAAGGGTTCACGTTTTCTGAAAATTTTGTATTTGTGACACTTAGCGAACAAGGTACATAAATCAAATATCATAATAATAAATAAACAGCAAAGAGAACACTTTGAAAAGTGTTGAATTAGGGATCATATTAGAAAGACATATTCGCAAGGCAATATCAAATTTTAATTCGATTATCAGTATATTGGTCCAAATTTAAATTTATCAAGCAAAGTAGACAAGCCTTAGACTCAGTCTGAAACAAGACGATTATCAGTATTGTTTGTCCACTTAAACATGTAACACACACAACTTCAAGCTTAGCAGTTATTGTGAGAGTGAATAAATCTCTGTGATTCCCCATAGATATACTCTTAGTATTAAGTCATGCTCAATACTTCAATTAGTTAAAGAAAGCATTTGAATTCAACATTTTTAAGAATCAAGCCAGCGGTGACAGGTCTGTACATACGTACAACAAAGCGACATACACTTGATTCAGGTGTAAGCAAAACCAGACTTGGTCAAACCATTCGACGACCTTGTAAGTAATCTTTGATTTTATAAGATTTGAAAGTACGTTGCCTTTTGTTTGCTTAATGTTTGAAAGTATACTGACTGAGACCAGGTCTGTACGGACGTACAACAAAGGAAACAGATAGCATAAATCCCCAAATGTTGTCAGATACAAACTCAAGTAAATTGAAGCATGGCAAGCTAATACTTAAGAATTTAAGACACATTGTCATACATCATATGATGGTCATCACGAAAGAGTAAAAACGGATTAAAGTATTTCTTAGTTGCTCAAAGAAGAGTGTGAACATGTCTACCAATACATCGTGCAAGTAATCAGATGTTTATAAGAGCAACAGTAACACATACAAGATAAACCTACTGATATATCGAGGATAAAACTTAAGATTGTCGTTTGAGGAGTGTCTCCTAATGTACTATCATATCCCTAGTTGTTTTGAGACACAACTAAACGTCTTTTAACAAATGTTGCAACGTTGCTTTTCTTAAATGTTAAATAACATAAAGAATGGCTATTGCTTTGTTCCCTTTTTTTTTTTTTTTTTTTTTTTTTTTTTGTGTAAAACTTTAACAAATAATAATAAGAACATAACAGACTAAGGTCACAAATATTACTTTTGAATGGGAAAGAAACGTAAACCTATCATGTTGACAAGCTCATCAAAACGAGCACGGGAAAAGGCTTTGGTGAACAGATCGGCATTCTGCTTAAGGGTATCTATTTGGACCAGATCAATTAGGTGTTTCTCATAACAATCACGAATGAAATGAAACCTAATTTCTATATGTTTGGTCTTAGAATGTTGGACAGGATTACGAGTGATACATATAGCAGCAGTATTATCTATATGAATAGGAGTCATAGTTAAGAGTAAACCGTAATCGCGCAACTGGTGTTGTATCCAAAGAACCTGGGAACAGCAACTAGCAGCAGCAATGTATTCAGCCTCTGCAGTTGAGGTAGAAACAGTTGTTTGCTTTTTGCACTGCCATGATACGAGCCGAGGTCCAAGAAACTGACATCCACCAGAAGTAGACTTCTTATCCATATTGCATCCACCATAATCCGAGTCCGAATAAGCAGAGAGCGCGAAAGTTTTCTCATTTGAATACCATAGACCAAGGGTTGGTCTATATTTGAGATAACCAAAGATTCGCGTAACTGCCTTCATATGAGACACCTTCGGTTTAGCCTGATACCTGGAACAGAGAGAGACTGCAAAGACAATGTCCGGACGTGATGCCGTGAGATACATCAAAGAACCAATCATAGATCGGTAATCCTTTTCCGGACAGTCCTCTTCATCTTCCGCTGGACCAATGTGATGATTTAGCTCTAAGGGCGTCCCATAGGGTTTACAGTCAGTCAAGTTATACCGCGTAAGCATATCATTGACATACTTGGACTGATGAATATAAATCCCCTTAGCAGACTGTTCGACTTGTACGCCCAAGAAAAAATTCAGCTCTCCCATTGCACTCATTTCAAATTCTGACTTCATAATCCGCTCGAAGTCGCGACACAGTTCATCCTTGGTAGAACCAAAAATGATGTCATCCACATACACCTGTACTAATAACAAATCCTCCCCGGCATGCTTAATGAAGAGAGTACTGTCGATTGTGCCTCGAACAAAGCCGTTCTTCAGAAGATGAGTTGCAAGCCGCTCATACCAAGCTCTTGGGGCTTGATGTAGACCATATAATGCTTTGTCTAGTTTGCAGACATAGTTTGGATGAACAGAATCTTCAAATCCAGGCGGCTGTTTGACGTAGACCTCTTCAACAACCTGACCATACAGAAAGGCGCTCTTCACATCAAGTTGATAAACCCGAAATCCCTTGAAAGAAGCGTATGCCAGAAAAATGCGAATGGATTCCAAACGAGCAACCGGAGCGAATACTTCATCATAGTCCAAACCTTCAATCTGAGTGAAACCCTGAACCACTAGACGTGCTTTGTTACGAATTACCACACCCCGATCATCCTTCTTCACACGATATACCCAGCGAGTGCCAATTGGATGAACACCCTTGGGTAAAGGGACCAAAGTCCATACTTGCAACTTTGTGAATTGTTGAAGTTCTTCCTGCATAGCCTCAACCCAATATGGATCCTTTAACGCATCAGCTGTCTTCTTCGGTTCTACTTGGGAGAGAAAGCATTCTTCAATTTTCGAAGCAAGACAAACAGGATCAGTGACGGTAATAGGAGACGATGTCGACACGGATTGTTCAGCAACAGCAATCTGTCTTCTCGTTAAAACACCTTTGTTTAAATCACCAAGAATGGCATCAACTGGATGTGACACATTTATCCTAGAACTCGGAATTGCAGCTGGAACGATGATAGAATCAAGGTTTGTGGAGTCAGCTTCAAGTTCGAGTTGAAGTGCCGGTAAATCTTCAAGGTCAGATGCAGGTGATTGAACAGAATCCTCAAACATTTGTTCCTCATCATTTGTAGGATCAGGAACATTCTCAGTAACGAGTGGAGGTGAAGTCTCACCAGTTGCTGGTGTTCCTGTTGGTGGTGGAGGAACAGAGATAGGTGGAACTTCAGAAGCGATGTCCAGCCCATGAAGTAGGGTCACTATATCCTCTTCTTCATTTTCTTCAGGAACATTGAAAGAATCAAACAGAGTTTGATAGTCAAACAAATATTCGGGTCCCTTCCCTTGAGGGTTGTCAGTGTAATGGAAGAAGGTAACCTCAAAGTGTTCTTCCACACGCTTGGTCACTAGGTTATACACACGTTTGTTTGGTGAGTTATTAGAGAATCCTAGAAAAACACCTTCACAAGATTTCTCACCAAACTTAGCAATTCGTTCTTTGGTGTGCATAATAGTGCATAGACAGCCAAATGGTTCAAGAAATTGTAGATTAGGCTTTCTGTTGTTGAACAATTCATAGGATGTCTTGTTCTTCTTCTTAATCGTTAATACCCGATTTAGAACGTAGCAGGCCGTATTCACAGCTTCGGCCCAGAAGGTGATTGGAAGCTTAGAGTCAGATAACATTGTACGTGCAGCCTCAATCAAGGTTCTATTCTTACGTTCTGCAACCCCGTTCTGCTGTGGAGTCCTTGCGGCACTGAATTGGTGTTCAATACCATTGCTCAAACAGTACAGTTCCATAATCGAGTTCTTAAACTCTGTACCGTTATCACTCCTAATTTTCTTGATTCTCAAATCACAAAGATTTTGAAGTTTATCGAATAGATAAATAAGAATCTCAGGCACTTCATCCTTGGTCTTCAGAAAATACACCCAAGAAAAACGCGAATAATCATCTGTCACAACTAAGCAATAAGAAGTACCTCCCAAACTCTTCTTTCTGACAGGCCCGAACAAATCCATGTGCAAAAGTTCTAATGGCTTCTCAGTTGAATTCACCATCTTTGGTCTGTGAGACTTCTTGTGTTGTTTGCCCTTCTGGCATGGAACGCAGTGATCATTTAAACCAAAAGATTGTTTGGGAACACCTCGCACAAGATCATTCTTGATCAGGTAGTTCATCTTGCGAAAGTGCAAGTGTCCCATACGTCTGTGCCATAATAACGATTCTTTCTCAGGAGCTTTAGAAAGAAGACAAGTGAGCTGTGTAGTTTCCACAGTACTCATGTCCAGAATATACGTGTCTCGCTCCCGAGGTGCCCTCAGTAGCACCCATTCTTCAGGGATCACAAATCCCGGCTTCAATATACAACATTCAGTGTCTGAAAAAGTAGTAGTGTACTTTTTATCGCACACTTGAGAGACACTGAGGAGATTGTGTTGTAATTGCTCCACAAAATTTACCTTCTCAAAGCTTACCATTCCATTGGTAAGCGTACCTTGACCAGAAATAACTCCCCCTTTATCACCAGCGAAGGCCACATACCCTCCATTGAAAGCATGAACTTCAGATAAAAGAGAAATATCACCGGTCATGTGCCGAGAACAACCGCTGTCGATATACCATTTACTATTCTTTACAGATTCAGGTTGCTGCGGCACCACAAACAAGGTACATTAGTTAGAAATGGAGACCCAAGCCTTTATAGTCTTGGGTACTCCAGTAACATCATCAACAATGACCACATCAGTCAAAACTCTGTTTTCAAAAAGTTTAGAATATTTGACTGATGAGGTATTGTTAGATGTAGAATCTTTGCAAGATTCCTTAATCTTCCAAACTTGTTTTGGTTTGGATGCTTGCAGGTCAACAACTTTGGGCTTTAAGTTTTGCAAAGTATTTTGCTCAACTTTGTTGACCTTAACAGCTGGGATAGTAGGCTTAGAGCATTTCATTGAAATAGGCTTCTTTGAAAGTTTAAGTTTTGAAATTTGAGAAACCTGTTTCCCATACTGTTTCTTTGCAAGCACATGACAATTATTTATCAAATGACCTTGCTTCTTGCAGTAGAAGCAAGATCGTTGCTCAAAACAAGATTGAGATTTAGGAACAAACTGATGAGCTCGACCAAAAGAAGCATGTGTTGAACAATCACACTTGTGTGAGCATTCAACAGCGGCAGATGCTTTAGTTGAAATTTTAGAAGATTTATTTAATTTAATCGTTTTAGAAACAATCTTCTTTTGAGGTTCAGCCATAGCTTTACCTTTTCCTTTTGTTATAGCCTGTTCCTTTTGTTCGATAGTAATTATATGATTTTCAGGCTTGACGTTTTTCTTAACTGGTCGATACTCTTGATCAGTTATATCCTCAATTTCAATTTCCTCTTCAATAATACGAGGAAGCACAGAAAGAGTCTTTCCTAATTTAGGCTCAACTGTATTTTCAGATTTAATGAGTTCAGTCTGATGAATCTTGGCCTTAATAGGTTTAACTTTCTCAACCTTTTGAGTCTTACTTGTGTCAGACTTACTAGTATTAGCCCTAATAGGTTCGTGCCTACTAGTTTCAGGTTGTTCACATGCAATGATGCCATTTTCAGCCTTAACTAGCTCAGGCTTACTTATATTGATGCTCACAGTTGGTTTGACAGTTTTAACATCTATCTTAGTAAAGATAGGCATCATATCATTTACATTATCCCTAACAGGCATAGGTAAATAATCCTTAGGAGGTGGGACTTGATGAAAACCAAGTCCTGCCTTACTCTTAGTATCAGTCCTCTGTGCCTGTAGGATCTCATCAAAGACTAGAGAGGATGTGGAAAAGTTTGAAAGCTTTTTCTTCAAATTTAGAATTTCAGTTTGAGATTCAACAAGTTCCCTTTTAACAGATGATAGCATATCAACATAGCTACCAATTTCATCTTGCTGTTCAAAAATTTTAGCTTTTAGTTCCTTTTTCTCTTCCAAAACAGCTTTTAACTTTTGACCACTGGCCTTATCACTGTCCCGTAACATATTATTTGTTTCAGTTAAATTTTCTATGACAGTGTTAAGGCGTGTGGTATCCTCTCTATACCTATTTAGCTGGTTAGTTAATTTAATGCATGATACACAAGATAAGGGTTCATCATGTACCTCATGCACTTCAGCCATTAGTGCCCGTTCTGTATCATCTTCATCTGGGTCAGACCATTCCCAAGCATTGTTGGAAAGCAGTAGCGCAGCAGAAACCATCGCTTTTTCATCAGATCTGGTCTTCTCAGATGAGTTGGATTGAGAGGGCTTGGACAAACCGGAAGGTGGATTCTTCTTTCTGTCACATTCGCGAGCGAAGTGTCCATAGTTGTGACACTGGTAGCATTTCACCTTGCTCTTATTGAATCCAAGACCCTTCTCTTCCGGGTCAGTCACGTTCTTCCGTCCAGTCTTCTTCAAAAAATTCTTTACACGTCTTGTGAGCATAGCCATGCTCCACTTTAAATCCATTCTTTCAAGCTCTTCATGATCGATTTGACTGAAATCTTCTTCAGTCATATTCACCGTGCTGTTCTTGTTTGATAGGAAATCATCATATGCTGACAGAAAAGCGGTGAATACAGCAGCATGTTCCTCAGCAACTGCAGGAGATGCTCCTTTAAGATTGGAGTAAGTACCACCCCCACTAGCGAAGTTTGTGGTAGTATATCCAAAACCACCAGATAAATTAGGAGCACCAGAACCCCCAGAGAAGAATGCAGCCCCAGCAGCTTGAGTCGCTGCAGCAGGAACATCCACACCATATAACATGGGATTCTGAATATGTGCAGTAGCCTTGGTCTCCTTCTTCTGCATGTCCAAGAGGTCAGCAGCAATCTGTCCAATTAGATCATCAAGCTCCATATCCATTATATCCTCGTCTTTTTCCATCAGCAGCACGCGTGTATTCCATTTCTTTGGTAATGAACCCAGAAGCTTCTTGTTTACATCAGTTTTGTCGAGATTTACTCCACCCTCAACCAATTCACTTACGAGCTGAGAATAGCGACTACACATATCTTCCAGAGACTCAGTAGGTAACATGTCAAAGACCTCAAACTGTTTCTTAACCAGATCCAGTTTGTTTCTTTTGTACTGATCACTACCACCACATTTCTTCTCAAACCCTTTCCATAAATCATAAGCGGTCTTGTGATGGCGTAGTTGTCTCAAGATCTGTTGAGGTAAGGCCATAGTAATCGCAGAATAGGTCTTTCGTTCGGTATCGAAGGCCTTACGCTCTTCAGGAGTCATTGATTTGATGGACTTTTCAGGAATAGGTCCATTAAATATACCGGTTCGAACAGGACGTTCATATCGTTCTTCAAGATAGATCAGCATCTCAGCATCGTTGAAAGATACAAAAGCTTCAAACCGTTGACGCCAGTCTAAGTAGTTCATGCCCGTAGTGTACATCGGTGGTTTGTTTGTAGAACCCACCTCACTTGAATGCTTCAGCATTGCTCCAACCTGTTGAAGTGAAGTAGAAGTAGACATGGTAATTGACTCGAAAGAATACTCAAAAAGTTTGAAAAACTGTAAAATGCGACACAAGTGATATGTCGCAGAGTCTATGTCGCAAGAAGACGAGAAGCGACACAACTATTATGTCGCAACTGATCAGACAGCGACACAAGTGTTATGTCGCAGTGCTATGTCGCACAATTAAGGTCGCTGAAGACCTTGTGTCGCAACACTATGTCGCTGAAACCCTATAGCGACACAATATTATGTCGCACACTGTGTCGCAAAAACGGCGCTGTCAGTACAAACAAGCCTCAAAAACACAGATTTTCGAACTCTAAAATTTTTTTATCCAAAAGCCAATAAAAATATAGCTTTCTAGGTTTAAAAACACTATAAAACAACTATATAGTACCACTAAAGAAAATCAAACACTAGAAAAGTGTCAAATGATCAAGAAAAAGCATAAAAGATTAACCAAATGATTTGAAACCACTATCAATCAATGATATTGGCTCTGATACCAATTGTGGATCCCTTAATGGTGATCTTTACTCAAATCAAATGGCTAATGAAGACACAACAATAGATATAAAGTTTGTATTAAGTGCAAATCAAAACAAAACAAAACTTTATAAGCTCTAATCCCAAAATATTCTTCTTGAACTTTGTGTAGCAGCCAAATACAGAGAATAAATGATTGGGAAAATGTCTTACCCTAAAATTCTCTAACAAAAGTATTTATACTAAACTGTCTGGCCGTTCTGCGACACAAGCCTTGTGTCGCAGAGATCACTAATGCGACACAAGCCTTGTGTCGCAACTACAACTCATGCGACACAAGCCTTGTGTCGCAGTTCATAGGAAATGTAATTTTCTAAGTCTATTACATATACAGACACAGTACAGACTTGACCAACTGACAGACACTCTAATATGTATCAACAAGAGAGCTGAGCAAGACGATTAACTTCTCCTTTAGGCAATGTGCTCAACTTGGTGAATCATCTCTTGAAGTACTGAATTCCATCTAGTCTCTTGTTCATAAACACACCATTGGATATCTTCCAACTCTTTATCAACCCAATATACGCCCCACTAACCTTGTATGATTTACAAGTTACGGGTATCTGAATCCCAGTTTTACCATGAGGCCACCATTTAGCAATTTTCTCAGCTCTTGTTTCAGTCCTTTAAGTTTCTAGAGCCTGAGTCTTCGATGTTCCTTCAGTAGGTGTCTCAGATGCTTCTTCAGCTTCATCTTCAGAAGAATCAGTTTTAATTATCGGAGCATCATCATAGAACTCATCATCATTTAGCCCTTCCTCTTCAATCTCGACATCATCATTTTCTTACAAAACTTCATTCTCATAATCAGAATTGACTTCGTTTATTCATGCGTTGTATGAATGAGAGGTCTGCACATGAATAGTCAACAGCCAATGGTCTAGGCTGGCCTGGTATTTTGGTGCATAGGAAAATACTCTAAAGTGGACATTTCATTAATTGAATCAATATTTACATCTTCATTTACAGACTCAGACCCCGGTCCAATTGGTTCTAATGATGGACCAGAGGGAACAGACTCCCCCGGACCAATTGACCGGGTCTCAACTCCCTAAACTTATCTTCTAAATCATGATTCCGGGAGATTTGAGTCTCTATCAGTGCAGCTTGTGACATAATGAGTGAAGCTTGATCGTCCACTGTCTTTTGCATCGCCTCCATCCGTTCCAATAGTTGCTTGATCACATCCGGATGAGGGTGCACTGGAGTCTGTATTTCAGAGACAATGTAAGTGACATCCTCATGGGGCCTTTTGCCCGTCGACCTGGAAGGAGAGGGACATAACTCATCAATATCCCTAAAAATATCATCATATTGAGGATCGGGATTCAGAGTTTGTTGCGGTTCTTGAGGTGGTGGTTGCTGGAGAGGTGCTTGTTGTTGAACAGGCGCCTGTGGAGGTGGTGAAAGCGGCCGCCTTTGAACATGAACCGGATCGTCAAAGTTATCACCCTCCGGAGGCACATAGGCCTCATTTATCACATGACCGAACAAAGGCACATCAGGCGGGACCGGTGCGCCCCGTGCATACTGACCGGACACCACGAAAATACGTGTATTCATCGGCGTCTGTCGAAATTGGTGGTGCGGAGCCACCGGTAGACCCAGGAGCAAATGATTGATCAAAAGTTGAATAAAACGTGGGTATAAGGCCCACTGTCCATCCCCTGCCTGGGCGTTGTCAACAAGTAGCCGGAAGATATAACTAGAAAAGTTGTACGACTTGTTGTAGATGAGAGCAAGCATAGCAGAAGCTGTAGAGTAGCTCATTCCATCTAACCCTGCCTTCGTGCCAGACAGGCACACAATCATAATGTGCATCAGATAGCGCCAGACCTTGGTGAGAAAGGCCTTGCGGTACTGATCACGCGGGACACCCGGATAACCTATCCGAGCCATACCACCCGCAATAAAAGAATTCGCAAAAGTAACCGGCATGTCAGAATCATCAGGAAATTGGAAGAAATCCAGAATGACCTGCTCGGATATAATAATGTCTCGATCATGAACCCGAGAGAGAATCCTAGTAAACAGAAGATCCGAATTGATATGAGCATTTGTCCAGAAATCCGAGACATGATCACGATAGATGGTGGTTGTAGCCGTGATTGCAGTATAAATCCTTGAACGGTGCAAAAATGCAATCATCGGGCGATACGGCGTCTCCGATTCTTTTTCGTCGTCTAGAAAAGCCGTGACATTATGTCACGGTTCCCAAAAATAAGCATTTACATTTATATCTACCATAGCTGTAAGAGCAAAGTAAACTTGGAAGCCATTAGATTTAAACAACTTAAACAATTGACATTTTTCAAATTAAAATGTCATGTGACACAAGGGTTGTGTCGCAAATCACATGTGCGACATAACGAGTTATGTCGCAATTTAGCAATATAATCAAATTAATGATTAACAAGCGACATAAGGATTGTGTCGCAAAATAACACAGCGACATAAGCATCGTGTCGCAAAAGACCATGGCGACATAGGGAAGCGACATAGACAATTGTATCGCATCCACAAGGGTGACATAAATAGCGACATAAACGGTTATGTCGCAATGAAGAACACGATGAACCCAGAAAAAAATTCAGATTAAAAATTTGGGGTTTTCGTGTTTAAACTGTTTCCAAAGATGCACTAGAATGTCAGGAACATATTTCAACAATCAATACACGCATTGAAACACTTTAAGTCATTTAATTTCGCAAACATATCGAAAAACCTAAAACCAAAACTTTAAATGCAAATGCGAACAGAAATACGAAGTAATGATGGATAAAACTATACCTATGGATTCGTATGATGAAGGAGAACAAGAAACAAGCGTTGAATCGAGTGGAAAACCACAGAAAATCACAAAGTAATCGAAGATTGCGTCAGAGTGCTTGTGTTGCAGGGATCCAGGTTGTGTCGCAAAATTTGAGCTTGTGTCGCAGGTAATTAAAGTTAATTACAGCGACACGAGGGTATATATACCCGGACCCATTAGGCGACATAAGATGCGACACAAGGTTGTGTCGCATAGTTCTCAAGAGAGATAGCGACATAAGTTGCGACACAAGGACTGTGTCGCATTTTATGCAACAATATTGTGCGGCACAAGTCTTGTTCGCAAAAGTCAATCAAGGGTTAAATCTCTTTAATATTTATTTGTGACACTTATAAAAGTAAAATGAAAAGAAAACAGAGATAAGAAAATAACGTTTTGAGGATTGTCTATTTAGGGATCATATTAGAAAGACAGGCTCGCCGGACAATATCAAATTTTAATTCAATTATCAGTATAGATGTCCAAATGAAATTTACCAAGTATAGTTAACAAACCGAGAAACAATCGGTAACAAGACGATTATCGGTATTGTTTTTCCACTTAAACATGTAACACACTCAAGTTCAAGCTAAGCAATTATTGTTAGAGGTGAGTATGTGACAACCGTCAAAATCTCAGGTCATTTCCGAGCTTAAATCTCTAGAATCTCAAGTTTCATTTATAGCATTTTAAAAATCCTAACGGAAGGTCTAGGTTACGACTCCTTATGTACCGAAACTGTAAATTACCGAAATCGCGTAACATGTTAGAAGATTTCTTAGCGGACTTTAAGACCGTGAAAAACATTATATTAGGTTACAAAGTGCCAAAGAAAACAAATGAAATTTAATTTCATACATCACCACAAAATATTTATTGTATCACAAAAACCGGAATTTAATCGGAAATTCCGTAACTCGGTTAACGCAACCGGAAACTGCCCGATTAACCCGCGAATACCAACCGTAAACGAATCAAATACCTTATGATAAAAATTATAAACTTATAAAATCAAGTTTTACAACTCAAACTTTAACTCTCAAAACATCACAATTAAATCTTACAAAACATACAAACTTACATCAATTTAAATCTTACAACTTATAAGACTTTATTTCCTTACAATTAACAAAATAAAAATTAAATAAAAACTCCTCCACCCACCAAAAAAATCTGCAGCCCACTCTCTTGAACCCACTCAAAACCTCCACTAACTCAATTATATTCCATGCAAGACATATACACTTACACACTCTTCCATTTTCATCATTTCCTCTCTTTTCTCTCAAGAAAACACACACAAACACTCCCAAAACACACACTAAACTCCAGAATTTCCAGCCCCCTTTTCATCTTTAAATCACCATTTCAAAGGTGTTCTTACACTAATACAAGACCCTTAAGGTATAACCACTCATCATAGCTTTCATTTCCTTCTTTTATCATGTTCATTTCATGGATTTCATGCATTTTTTCATGGCTTAAATCCTCATATAAGGTTTGATGGTTTGTAGGTTACACCTTATACACATTCATGTGTAAAAGAAGGGTAACCTATGATCAAACCAAGAATCAAACCGAAAAAGTCGACTTTTTGATGTTATTGTAACTATTTTCATGTTCTTGCAAGCTTGAATAGATTTAATGGTTAAAAATCATTTCTAACACATCTTGGATGTATTTTAACACCAAGAATGTGTTAGAACAAAGATTTAAAGGATTAAATAAGATTAAAAGCTTAGTTGCAAGTTGTGTTCTTGAAAAAGAGCCAAAAACCCAACTTTGGGCTTGCATGCACCAAAATTCGTAGCTAGATCTTGATCCTTGTTAAAATATGTTTAGGTTTATGTAAAAAACATGTTCATGCATAAAATACAAGGCCTCAATCATTGGATTAGGTCTAAAAATCGTTTGGTGGTGAAAACACACCAAAAAGATCATTTTTGTCTTCTATGTAATATGTCCAGATTTTGACCCCACTCAGTCAATAATGGTCTAAAAATCTTGATTTTTCTTCTGAAATTTAGCTTAATGTCTTACCTTTAAAACTCCACTAGTCTCACTCAAATCCATGGAGTATTCGACCTCCAAATGTATCACACAAAACTGATGCACAAACAGCTACCTTCATGTGAGCAATCTTGTTGTGATACATGTTCATGGGGCTTAAGGTGTTCAAGAAATTCAAAAAAAATTGTTTTTAGACTTCTAACAAGTTTATATTAGTAGAATAATAATATAGTAATTTATCTTGTTGATCTCATATTTTTAGAAAATGCATGAACATCATGCATTGTTGAAAGCTTGTAAATTTCAAATACTTGTGTTGTGAAGATTCTAAAATACATAAATGCTAGATAAAACGTGTTAAAATTTTGGGGATTATTTTTCTCAGTAACTAAATCATAAAAAGAGTCTTGAAAATAAAAATGGGAATTTTTGGTGAAATATAAGTATTTTTCTAAAATTAATGCAAATTAAGCCTAGGAAAGGTGAAATAATCATGAAAAATACTTTTGAACACCAAATAATTTTGGGAAAATTTCAGTGTCATTTTCCTCAGAAAATGACACTATCCTCAAAATTTAACACTCTTCGGATTTGTTTTGATATGCATTCCGATTTACGTCTCGTTAAAACGCATAATGTTGTTAACCAAAGTTCCAATGCTCAAAATGACTTGAAAATTTTACACAAATCTAAAAATGGGTAAAAACGGATCTGGTAAAAATTCCAGAATTTTTTGTGAATAATTACTATTTTTCCCATATTTATCCCACTTTTTAAACGTCAAATGATTATAAATAATCCATAAGTCTAAAATTCCCCAAATTTTCACAGAAATTTTTTGAACTATATTATATGTTGTTTACCAAGTTTGGTATTTTTAGATGTTGTATTCATATACTTCCATTATTTTGTTCACAACTCGAACAAATACCGACAATGTAGTTTAAACGGAAATTCAAACTATATCGGCACTTTGTAATTTAATTAGCTAGCTAAGCAATCCCAACAAACCGTATTAGTCGAGAAACTAATTAGAACCCTCGTGTTCATAGGACGCGGATAGGAGTCGTATTTGTCTAGCACGCGGAAGACATCCAAACTAAAACGCTCAAACCTGATTGTGAGTTTCATAGCCCCTAATTTTAAACGCTTTGATATGTTTTGGGGTGAGATTACATGCTTTTTGTTTATGGTTACAAGTACATATAAACTGTTACGTATTGCATAAGTTTCCACTATTCAAATTATATGGGCCTCTATCATGAATTGTTAGTTATAGACTTAAACGCGAATACTGTGAATAGATCTATTGGGTTGACACCCCCGTCCGGGTTGGTCGCGCCAACTCGAAAAACGGACGCATGATTATTTGACCCACTACGAGTGTTGTGAATAGAACACTTGCGAGGCAACTAAATTGTTAAGGTTTCAATTCATGAGCTTATGGCAATAGTAATACACTTTGATATTGTGGTAAGGCAATATAAATTGAAATCTCGTAACCACGGGTCTATTTTACAAACTCTTACACCTATGAACTCACCAACTTTATGTTGACGTATTTTAACATGTATTCTCAGGTAACCAAGGTGCTACTTAGTTGTGCCGTTGTGTTGCACTTTTGACGTAGGAGTTGCATCCACTTGGAAGGACTTAGCATAAACTTTGTCATTTTGAATTAAGCTTGTTTTTCGATAAAGTTTGTAACTATATTGTTAAGACTTCAAACTTGGATGTCTTACTTTTGATGACTATGTAATTCAACAGTGTTTGTTCAATAGATATACCCCTAGTATCAAGACATGACCAAAACTTCGATTGTTTAGAGAAATGATATGAATTCAACATTTGTAAGAATCAAGCCAGCGGTGATAGGTCTGTACATACGTACAACAAAGCGACATAAACTTGATTCAAGTTTAAGCAAAACCATACTTGGTCAAACCGTTTGGCGACCTTGTTAGGTGTCTTTGATTTTATAAGACTTTTAAAGTGCTTTGACTTTTGTTTGCTTAGTGTTTGAAAGTATACTGACTGAGACCAGGTCTGTACAGACGTACAACAAAGAAAACAGTCAGCATAAGTCCCCAAATGTTGTCATATAAAAGCTCAGGGTAATAGAAGCATGGCAAGCTGATACATAGAAATTAAGACACATTGTCATACATCAGATTGTGGTCATCACAAGATAATAAACACGAATTAAGAGTATTTCTTAGTGGCTCAAAGAAGAGTATGAAAATGACTACCAATACATCGTGCAATGATACAAAAGTCTGTCAGGACATGTATAACATATACGAGAGAAACCTACTGATATATCAAGGATAAAACTTAAAATTGTCGTTTGAGGAATGTCTCCTAATGTACGATCATATCCCTAGTTGTTTACAGACACAACTAAACGTCTTTTGCAAATGTTGCAACGATGGATTTCTTTAATGTTATAAAACACAAAGAATGGCTATTGCGTTACCCTTTTTTTTTTTTTAAATAACAAGAACATAACATAATAAGGTCACAAATATTACTGTTTGATGTGAAAGAAACGTAACCCTATCATGTTGACAAGCTCATCGAAACGAGCACGGGAAAAGGCTTTGGTGAACAGGTCGGCATTCTGCTTAAGTGTATCGATTTGGACCAGATCAATTAGGTGTTTTTCATAGCAGTCACGAATGAAATGAAACCTAATTTCTATGTGTTTGGTCTTAGAATGTTGGACAGGATTACGTGTAATAGATATAGCAGCAATATTATCTATATGAATAGGAGTCATAGTTAAGAGTAAACCGTAATCGCGCAACTGATGTTGTATCCAAAGAACCTGGGAGCAGCAACTAGCAGCAGCAATGTATTCAGCCTCTGCGGTTGAGGTAGAGACAGTCGTTTGCTTTTTACACTGCCATGATACAAGCCTAGGTCCAAGAAATTGACAGCCACCAGATGTGGACTTCTTATCCATATTGCCACCACCATAATCCGAGTCCGAGTAAGCAGTAAGCGCAAAGATATTCTCATTAGAATACCATAGACCAAGAGTTGGTCTATATTTGAGATAACCGAAGATCCGCGTAACCGCCTTCATGTGAGATACCTTCGACTTAGCCTGATACCTGGAATAGAGAGAGACGGCAAAGACAATGTCTGGACGTGATGCAGTGAGATACATTAGAGAACCAATCATAGATTGGTAATCTGTGTCCGGACAGTCCTCTTCATCCTTTGCTGGACCAAGGTGATGATTTAGCTCTAAAGGCGTCCCATAGGATTTACAGTCAGTCAAATTATACCATGTAAGCATATCATTGACATACTTGGACTGATGAATGTAAATCCCTTTAGCAAACTGTTCGACTTGTACACCCAAGAAAAATTTCAGTTCCCCCATTGCACTCATCTCAAATTCTGACTTCATGATCCGCTCGAAGTCACGACACATTTCATCCTTGGTAGAACCAAAGATGATGTCATCCACATAAACCTGTACTAATAATAATTTAGTCCCGTCATGTTTGATGAAGAGAGTACTGTCGATCGTTCCTCGTACAAATCCATTCTTCAGCAGATGAGTCGCAAGCCGCTCATACCAAGCTCTTGGAGCTTGATGAAGACCATACAACGCCTTGTCCAGCTTGCATACGTAATTTGGATGTACGGAGTCTTCAAAGCCAGGAGGCTGTTTTACATAGACCTCTTCAACCACTTGACCATACAAAAATGCACTCTTCACGTCAAGCTGATAGACCCGAAAACCTTTGAATGAAGCGTACGCCAGGAAAATACGGATGGCTTCCAACCAAGCAATCGGGGTAAACACTTCATCATAGTCCAAACCTTCAATTTGAGTGAAGCCCTGGACCACTACACGTGCTTTGTTGCGAATAACAACACCCCGATCATCCTTCTTCACACGATAGACCCAACGAGTGCCAATGGGATGAACACCCTTGGGTAAAAGAACCAACGTCCACACTTGAAGCTTTTTGAATTGTTGAAGCTCTTCTTGCATAGCCTCAACCCAGTATGGATCTTTCAAAGCATTTGCAGTCTTCTTCGGTTCAACTTGTGATAGAAAGCACTCTTCAATTTCCGAAGCAAGACAAACTGGATCAGTATCTGCAGCAGGTAACGTCATCAAAGCAGATTGTTCAGCAGCAGCAATCTGTCTTCTTGTTAAAACTCCTTTTTCTAAATCACCAATAATTGCATCAACTGGATGTGACACGTTTATACGAGAGCTCGAAATTGCAGTTGGAACAATGATAGAATCAAGATTAGTAGAGTCCACTTCAAGTTCAAGTTCAAGTACAGGTAAATTTTCAAGTTCAGATGCAGGTGATTGTTCAGAAGCCTCAAACATTTGTTCCTCATTATTTTCAGATCAGGAACTTCTTCAGCTACAATTGGAGGCGGAGTCTCATAGGTAGCAGCAGGAGTAGTGGTGGGTGTGGTTGTAGGAGGTGGAGACGCAGAGATGGGTGGTGTATCAGCCGTGATATCCATCGCATGAAGTAATTTCACCATTTCCTCTTCTTCATGCTCCTCAGGAAGATTAAAAGAGTCAAACAAGTATTCGGGTCCCTTTCCCTGAGGGTTGTCAGTGTAATGAAAGAAGGTGACCTCAAAATGCTCTTCCACTCTCTTTGTCACCAAATTATACACTCTCTTGTTTGGTGAATTATTAGAGAATCCCAAGAAAACACCTTCACATGATTTTTCACCAAACTTAGCAATTCTTTCCTTGGTGTGCATGATAGTGCATAAACAGCTGAACGGTTCAAGAAATTGTAGATTTGGCTTTCTATTGTTGAAAAATTCATACGATGTCTTGTTCTTTTGCTTAACCGTTAACACCCGATTGAGGACATAGCAGGTTGTATTAACAGCTTCGGCCCAAAAGGTGATAGGAAGCTTTGAGTCGGATAACATGGTTCAAGCAGCCTCAATCAATGTCCTATTCTTACGCTCAGCAACCCCATTCTGCTGTGGAGTCCTTGCAGCACTGAATTGATGTTCAATGCTATTACTCAAACAATACAATTCCATAATCGAGTTTTTAAACTCTGTACCGTTATCACTTCTAATCTTTTTGATTCTCAACACACACAAATTTTGCAGTTTATCGAATAGGTAGATGAGAATCTCAGGCACTTCATCCTTAGTCTTCAGAAAATATACCCATGAAAACCTCGAATAGTCATCCGTTACCACTAAAAAATACGAAGCTCCTCCCAAACTCTTCTTTCTAACTGGCCTAAATAAATCCAAGTGGAAAAGCTCCAATGGCTTTTCAGTTGAATTCACCAGCTTTGGTCTGTGAGACTTCTTGTGTTGCTTTCCTTTCTTACAGGGAACGCAATGATCATTCAGTCCAAAAGATTGCTTAGGAACACCACGCACTAGATCATTCTTGATCAGATAGTTCATTTTGCGAAAGTGCAAATGTCCCATATGCCTGTGCCAAAGTAATGATTCCTTTTCGGGAGCTTTTGAGAGAAGACATGTGAGCTGTGTGGGTTCCACAGTACTCAGTACTCATGTCAAGAATATAAGTATCTCTCTCCCTAGGTGCCTTCAGTAACACCCATTCGTCAGGGATCACAAATCTCGGTTTCAAGATACAACACTCAGTGTCTGTGAAAGCAGTAGTGTACTTTTTGTCGCACACTTGAGAGACACTGAGAAGATTGTGTTGTAATTGCTCCACAAAATTCACCTTTTCAAAACTTACCATTCCATTGGTAAGCGTACCCTGACCAGAAATGACTCCCCCCTTATCACCAGCGAAGGCCACATAACCTCCATTGTAAGCATGAACTTCAGATAACAGAGAAACATCACCGATTATGTGCCGAGAACAACCGTTGTCAATATACCATTTACTATTCTTTACAGATTCAGGTTGTTGCGGCACCACACACAAGGTAAATTAGTTAGAAATGGAGACCCAAGCCTTTATAGTCTTGGGTACTCCAGTGACATCATCAACAATGACCACATAAGTCAAAATTTTATTTTCAAACATTTTAGAATGTTTGACTGATGAGTTATTTTCAGATGTAGAATCTTTGCAAGATTCTTTAATCTTCCAAACCTGTTTTGGTTTGGATGCTTGCGTATCAACAACTTTGAGCTTTAATTTTAGCAAGTTATTTTGCTCAAGTTTGTTGATTTTGACAGCTGGGACAGGAGTCTTTGAGCCTTTCATTGAAACAGATTTCTTTGAAAGATTTTTGAATTTAGAGACTCGCGAAACTTGCTTCCCAAACTGTTTCTTCGCAAGCACAGCACAATCATTTATCAAATGACCTTGCTTCTTACAGTAGAAGCAAGATCGATGCTCAACAGTAGATTGAGATTGAGGAATGAATCGATGAGACCGACCAAAAGAAGCATGTGGAGAACAATCACATTTACGTGAGCATTCAACAGGTGATGCGTTAGAAGTATTTTTAGCAGATTTATTTAGAATACTCGTTTTAGAAACAATCTTCTTTTGAGGTTCAGCCGTAGCTTTACCTTTTCGTTTTGACATAGTCTGTTCATTTCTTTCAGTAGTGATTATATAATTTTCAGGCTTCACAATTTTCTTAATTGGTTTGAATTCCTCATCAGTTATGTCCTCAATTTCAATTTTCTCTTCTATAATACAAGGAAGCACAGAAAGAGACTTTCCTAGCTTAGGCTTAACAACATTCTCAGACTTAATTAACTCAGTCTGAATAATCTCAGTCTTAATAGGCTTAACTTTCTCGACCTTTTGAGTCTTACTTGTTTCAGACTCACTAGTATTAGCCCTAACTGGCTCGGGCTTACTAGTTTCATGTTGTAGAGATGAAGTGATGATAGTTTCAGCCTTAACTAACTCAGGCTTACTTATTTTAATGCTAACTGCAGGTTGAACAGGTTTGACATCTATCTTTGTAAAGATAGGCATCAAGACATTGATATTATCCTTGACAAGCATGGGTAGATAGTCCTTTGGAGGTGGGACTTGATGATAACCAAGTCCTCCCATACTTTTAGTATCAGTCCTCTGTGCCTGTAGGATTTCATCAAAGACTAGAGAGGAGACAGAAAAGTTTGAAAGCTTTTTCTTTAAATTTAGAACCTCAGTTTGAGATTCAACAAGTTCCTTTTTAACAGATGATAGCATATCAACATAGCTACCAATTTCATCTTGTTGTTCAAAAATTTTAGCTTTTAATTCCTTTTTCTCTTCTAAAATAGCTTTTAACTTTAAGCCACTTGCCTTATCACTGTTTCTTAACATGTCATTTGTTTCATTTAAATATTCAATAACAGTGTTAAGGCCTTTGGTATCCTCTCTATACATGTTTAATTGGTTAGTTAATTTTATACACGAAATACATGATAAAGGTTCATCATCTACCTCATGCACATCAGCCATCAGTGCTCTTTCTGCATCATCTTCATCTGGATCAGACCATTCCCAAGCATTGTTGGAAAGCAGTAGTGCAGCGGAAACCATCGCCTTCTCATCAGTTTTGGTCTTATCAGATGAGTTATACTGAGAAGGTTTAGATAAATCGGAAGGTGGATTCTTCTTACGATCACATTCACGAGCAAAGTGTCCATAGTTATGACACTGGTAGCATTTCACCTTGCTCTTGTTAAAACCCAGACCTTTCTCTTCATGATCTGTCACATTCTTCCTTCAAGTCTTCTTTAAGAAGTTCTTGACTCTTCTTGTGAGCATAGCCATACTCCACTTCAAGTCCATACGCTCAAGCTCTTCTTGATCGATTTGACCAAAGTCTTCTTCAGTCAGATCCACAGTACTGTTCTTGTTGGATAAGAAGTCATCATATGCCGACAAGAAAGCTGTAAAAATAGTTGCATGTTCTTTAGCAACTGCATGAGATGCGCCGTTTAGGTTTGAATATGTACCACCCTCACTTGAGGAGGTAGTATTAGTATATCCAAATCCACCAGATGTACTTGGAGCACCAGAATTACCAGAACCCCCAGAGAAGAATGCAGAACCAACACCTTGAGTTGCTGCAGCAGGAACATCCACACCGTATAACTTCGGATTTTGAAGGTGTGCAGTAGCCTTGGTTTCCTTTTTCTGCATGTCTAGAAGATCAGCAGTAATTTGTCCAACTAAATCATCTAGCTCCATATCCATGATGTCTTCATCCTTTTCCATCAGCAGTACTCGTGTATTCCACTTTTTAGGTAAGGAACCCAAAAGCTTCTTATTTACATCAGTTTTGTCGAGATTGACACCTCCCTCGACTAATTCACTGACTAGCTGTGAATATCGACTGCACATATCTTCAAGAGATTCACCCGGCAGCATATCAAAGACTTCAAACTGTTTCTTGACTAGATCCAGTTTGTTCTGTTTGTACAGATCACTTCCACCGCACTTTTTTCAAAACCAGTCCATAGATCATATGCAGTTTTGTGATGGCGAAGTTGTCTCAAAATCTGTTGAGGTAAGGCCATGGTAATGGCAGAATAGGTTTTTCGCTCAGTGTCAAAGGCCTTACATTCCTCACGAGTTATAGACTTAATAGATTTTTTCAGGAATAGGTCCATCAAAGATACTGGTCCTCCCGGGGCGTTCATACCTTTCTTCCATATAAATCAGCATTTCAGGATCGTTGAAAGATACAAATGCTTCAAATCTCTAACGCCAATCCGAATAATTCATTCCATTTGTATACATAGGTGGTTTATTGGTTGAACCCACCTTACTATTATGCTTTAACATAGCCCCAACTTGTTGAATAGATGTTGATGCAGAAGACGTCATCGTAACGGGCTCGAGAGCCTTTTCAAAAAGTTGCTGGAAACTGGAGAAAGCGACACTAATGCTGTGTCGCAGATTGTGTCGCAAAAGAGCTGAAAGCGACACTAATATTGTGACGCAAAGGTATCTGTGGCGCAGAACTTGTGTCGCAAAACAAGTATGTCGCAAAGATTAAGGTCTCTAAAACCCTATTAGCGACACAAATTAATGTAGCAGACTTGTGTCGCAAAACGGCGCTGACAGATCCCAAAAACTTCAAAAACGAAAAAAATTCGAAACCTGATAATCTTTTAACGAAAAACTTCGTAAAAGCTTAGATTTTTAGGCTTAAAAACTCCAAGTTTCAGCTCCAAAACACCTATAATGAAAATCAAACACCAAACTAGATGTTAAATAATCAAAATATGTATTAAAAACGTACCTAAACCATTTGATACCACCAAAATCCTTAGATTAATGGCTCTGATACCAATTGTAGATCCCTATGTGATCTTTTAATCAAATCGTAGGATGAAAATAATCACAAGAATATAAAGCTTAAATAACTAAGAACAATGCCAAAATCACTTTATTTTTCTTATGCAAATTCTCTAAAAATACAGCGGCTCAAAACACAGAGAATAGTATGTGAAAAAGTCTCTCTCTAAAATTCTGTAATTTGGGTATTTATACTAATCTGGCCGACTTATGCGACACAAGCCTTGTGTCACTAAGGTCACTAATGCGACATAAGAACTATGTCGTTATTACAATTAATGCGACACAAGGCTTGTGTCGCATAACACAGAAAATGTAATTCTAACTAACTCAATTACATTAACTAACACAATATAGACTCGACCAACTGACAGACACACTAAGATGCATCAACAGGTGGTCACGCCTATTTTCTTTCCAACCCATTTCCTTAAGCTCTTCGATTATCAGCTCAGCATGATGTTCGATAATGGAGTTGGTAACAAATTGATCGCTGTCTGAAATACTTAGGTGATCTTCTTCGGCAAGTAGATCGAGGAATTCTCAAAGATCACATGTCAGTCTGATATCAGCGTAGTTGTTGGGGTATCCATTCGCTCTTTTTATATGTGCTCCGATAGAACCTAACAACTTACTTTGTATGGAGAAGTAAGGGATTGTTGATTTAATGAGAGCATCATATACCTCGGTGAGTGTCATTTTGTAATTTTGGACAATATTACTAGCGAGATAGATAAAGGATTTGATTTCCATTCTGTGTGGGGGTTTGTATTCACGAGCTTCCTCACTTTCTGCTAAAGGAGTGAAATCGTTGGCGTCTTCGATTTGTATTAACTCAACACTGAACAAATGTGAATTGGGGAGATAACTGTGAGGTGGTGAGGATTGGTCTTCATTCTCCGTTTTTGTCTCAGAAGTGGTGACAAATGATCTATTTCTAGTCTTATCTTCTGGTTCTGCGGTCTCCTCACCGGTGGAGATAGTAAATATCATAGCACTCCCCATCAACTCATAGTTAGGCCGATTGATCCTAAACGTGACACTTTCTCCATGGGCTCATAAGCTAATAGTCAATGAAAAGACATCGATGATCGCTTTGGCCGTATTCATGAAAGGTCTTCCTAGGATGATAGGGATGTGTATGTCCTCCTGAGTATCCATGATCAAAAAGTTGGATGGGTATAGGAATTTTTCGACCTTAACAATGACGTTCTCAGCTATTCCCTTAGGGTATCTAATGGATTGGTCAGCTAGCTGGATACTCATTTTAGTGGGTTTAAGGTTTCCTATTTCAAGCTTTTTGAACAATGAGTATGGCATGAGATTGATGTTGGCTCCTAGGTCGGCTAGGGTGCAGATAGTTCCAGATTGGTAGATGGAACAAGGAAGAGTAAAACGTCCGGTGTCTCCTAGTTTCTCAGTTAGAGAATTTTGGAGAATGGCTGAACATTCAGCATTTAGCGGGACATTGGGTACTCCGGGTACCTTATCCTTTGTTGATAGAAGTCTCCTAAAATACTTATTACTGGAGGGCATTGTAGACACGGTGTCTAATTACCGTTAAGCTTGAAAGATTTCATCTTATCGTGTCATTGCTTGAGACAGTTTGGGAACGGAATGGCTACCTTACTCTTAGGAGTGGGTAATGATTCAGTGTCTACTATTAATGGGATAGTAGGTTGTTCCTCCACCGGAGGAGGAACTGAACGTTGACTCGATGTCACCTTGGTGTCTTGACTGCCAATGTGTTGAGCTTCCTCAGCACATGGGTTGTGGGTGGTGTTACTAGGCTGACTACCTTCAGGTCTAATGTCGAAACATTGTGCTAGTTGACCTATTTGAGCTTCAAGATTTTTCAGTAGGGCGTATTGGTCCCTCATAAAGACGTCAGCCTGTTCTGAACTAGAGATTGGTGAGGTAGTAGGTTCAGAAGGTTGGGTTATCTCGGGTGTTGGTTCAGTGAGTGGGTATGGTTGGTTATAGCTTTGTTGTGGGTAGGTTGGGTATTTTGGTGGTGAGTTTGGAGTAAAGCTAGACGGATGGTTACGTGGATAAGCTGGAAGTTGGGCGTGATAAAAAGAAGGATCCTTGTACTCAACCCGGTATTCCTCAGTAGGATGTGGGTTGGTACAGTTCAGATAGGTTTTAACTTGGTAGAATTGTTGAGGTAACTTCTTCAGCTCTCTGATGTCTTTGGTGAGGGTTTTTATCTGTTCTGCGAGAGATTTGATAACTTCGGTCTCAACTGGACTGGAAATGGTAAGTGGTGTCGATGATGAAGACAACTCATCAGTGTTCCAGTCATGATGGTGTGTGGTCATCTCAATCGTACTCCAAGCCTCGTCTGCAATGTAGTTCATGAAGTTACCTTGAGAGGTAAGCTCAAGAGTAGATCTGTGGTGTGGAGTAAGACCATTGTAGAAGGTGTGAATCTGAAAAGAGCGCTGGAGATGGTGGTTAGGGCATCTTTTAATCAATCTCTTGAAGCGCTCCCATGCAGCATAGATCGATTCATCGTAAGCTTGTTCAAAGTTTATGATATCGTTCCTAAGTTTGGTTTGTTTGGATGGAGGAAAGTACTTGGTGAAGAACTTTGTAGCCATATCCGCCCATGAGGTGATAGAGTTTGTCTCCAATCCCTCAAACCAGGTTTTTGCATGGAGAGAAAGTGAGTACGGGAAAAGATATAGGTGGACAATATCTTGCTCAACCCTATTTTGCTTGTAGGAATTGGATAAAGAAATGAATTTGTCAAGGTGGGAGTTAGGGTCGTCATTCGGTAGCCGTGGAATTGGCAGTGATTGTGGACCAGCTGCACGATGTCATGCTTTAGTTCAAAGGACGCTTGTTCGTGCATATTGTGTGACAACAGCTTCTAGTTTGTAATAGTTAGTTTTAGAAGTCATTTTGTTAATCATTGTAATTATTAACTTAAGTTTTGTATGTGTATTTGGTAGGTTCGTACGAACTTAGGGTAGGTACGAACTTAGTTCGTACAAACTTAGAAGGTGCCTTAGTTCGTACGAACTTATGTGCCTATATATACACAAGTCCGAAAGTTTTAGAAAAAAATGTTTTTTCAGAGTTGTAAGTTTGCACTCAGGCTTAGTTCGAATATTTTGTGTTTGTTCGAATGTAATACTTGTTTACATTCAATATAAGAGATTTTTACATATTTGTTATTACTCGTTTATTATCGTTTAGTATAATCGAGGATTCCGCACTCAATCATATTACCTCGTAGATTCGAACGTACGGGAAGCTACAATTTGTATCAGAGCCTTTCGAATCGTTCGATTTGGTTCGGGTAAAGAAACGTTAAGGAAACGAGAGATTACAAAAGATTTGGAAGTTAGATTGTTGTTTTTACCTTCCAAAGTTGTGTATTATCACTTAGTGCAAAGGGGATTCGAAGTTGCAGGTTGAAGAAACCCAGATCTGAGATTTTTAGATCTGAGTTCGTTCAACAGCTGTTCGTTCGTACTTGTACGGTGTTTACCTTTTTGTTCGAACTTGTTCGAAACAACAGCTGTAGGTTCGTACGAACTTAGAAAGCATCGTACAAACTTACTTGAATTATCCTACGAACTTATAGTTGTAAGTTCGTACGAACTTGAAGCCTTCGAACTTGTAAGTTCGAACTGTTTGAATTTTTGGCAGTCAAGTTCGTTTGACTTCTTCGAACTCAGTGGTATCTTCGAACTTATTTGGCGGGAAATTTTCGAAAATTTTTGTTTCACCAAAATTTAATATTAGGCTTACCATTGTTTAACTTTGGTTTGAGAAAATTTAAATTTTACTCAGAATATTTTCGATAATTTTGGAGGGAAAATTCGAACTCGTATACTCTCTAATTACGATGTCTAATGTGAACAAGCTGATAGAAATTGATCATGAAGTAGGTAAAGCTACTTCACCACCAAAGCTTTTAAAAGGTGAAGATTACTTCTGGTGGAAAGATAGATTTGAATCATTTGCAAAATTCAATGACATCAACATGTGGATCTGTATCAATGAAGGGTATGATACACCTTGTTATGAATTCGAAGGGAAACGTAGGTTGTATCCGCATTCAATGATGAAGGAGGTAGACAAAAAGATGTATGATGCAGAGAACAAGGCGTTTTCTACTATCATCAAGTGTCATCCTGAAGAAATTAAGCATACCTTCAAACGTTACCACTTTTCTAGAGAGCTATGTTTAGCTTTGGAGAAAAGATTCGACGGTAGTGAACAGATCAAAGAGAGTAGGGCTGACTCATATCAAGGGACGTCTACTAGTGATCAATACTCAGGGAATAGTACACATTCCATAGCCTTGGTTACTCAAACACATGACGGTTCATATGATTGGAGTACACCTATTGAAGAGCCTCATGAATTCGTGACCACAATTGATGAGGCAGATCAAAAGGATGTTAGTGAGAAGAAGACTGAGAGAGAGTTACCTGCTTCAGAGATCAGGGTTATAAGATTGGAGTAAACTGATACTATGAGTACAAAGGACTTCATTGCATACATGGCCAACTTAGATGCTGAGAAGCATAAGGTTATTCTAAACTTAGATTCTGTAGTTAATGCTTTTGTTTTATGTACTAACTTTGTAGAGCAGGCTGCAAATTTAATAGAGTCATCACAAATGATGACAACTTAGTTAAATGCTTTAAACGAAGAAAACACAATTTTAAAACTGAGAAACTCTGAGTTAGTTAATAAAGCTAAATCTGATAAAGAGGATTTAAAAGTTTTAAAGACAAAGTGAACGAGCAGAGTCAAATAATTGACTTAGCTCGTGAGCATGTTTTAGATTTAACTAAACAGTGTTCAGATAAAGAAAAAGAACTCGCAGACGCTAAGGTTAGAATTGTTGAGCTTAAAAATAATATTGAACTAAAAAGATTTAAAGTTGAAACCTTAGATAGTTCGTTAAATGTTAAAAAACAGACCTCAGATCATTGTGGAGTGGGATACAGTGAAGTTCCTCCACCTTTTAATCATAATTATTCATTTTTATCAAATGAATCTGAGTTATCAAATGGAAATGACTCTTCTATTTCTTCAATAATCTCTGAGATGGTAAACATCACTATGTCGACCAAATCAGAGAAAGCTGAGTCAGGTACCAAAGATGAGTTAAGTTCTAAAATAGAGTCAGTAAACACTGACTCTACTACACGAACAACAGTCTCTGAGATGGTAGACTTCACCGAGTCGACCAAGTCAGAGAGAGCTGTGTCAGCGACCAATGAGGAGTTAAAAACTAAAATTGAGTTTGTTAGACCTAAAATAGAAGATGTTAAGAATAAAAATGAAAAAGGTAAACAAACAGAATTGGAACACCAAGCGAATCTCAAGGCTCATAAGAAAGCTTGGGAAAAGCGTTCGTGCTTCACGTGCCATCAAAAGGGACATGTAGCAAGTGTGTGTCCATATAAGAAATCAAGAGTTTCGACAAATGATAGTCCAAGGAGCACTTCTCCTGAAACAGGAAGCTCAAATGGAGAATCAATTCGGTCAAAACCTTCAAAAAGTTTTAACAACCCCAACAAAAGTTTTTCTAACCAAAGTAGTAGTAATAGGAATTTTTATAATTCGAATTATAACTATAAATCTAGGCTTAGATATTCTTCAAACCAGAGGCCAGTCAATCAGAGACTATTCCAAAAGTTTCCGGATAGAAGGTCTAGTGGTAGCTCCTCCCATTCCCCAACAAGTGAGAATTCCAGAGTATCCAAGTCACTTGAAAGGCGAGATGGATATCTGAAGGAATTTACATTTGTTGATGAGAATGGTCAACCCAAGTCCATGGTGGCTTGGGTCCCCCTTAATAACTAATGTTTTTATCTAGTGTACAGGAACACAAACTTCATAGGCTACAAGTTCAGCAGAAGATGTAGCGACTAAGGGGGAGATAAGATCAAATATGGGATGAGAATCTAGCTGATTTCTATGGCAAGGCTTTTGATAAATCAATTTTTGAGTTGTGAGACCACATTGATGGAATGACAAATCATGAGTGACATATCTCCCTTAAGAACTTTTATCTATCTTTATTTCTTAGGATTTTTAGTTAGTTTGGAAAAACTATAAAAATATGAGTGTCACTGTAGGGACGCGAAGAAATGACAAAAACATTACCCATGCCTAGAACATTATTTTATGTGTGGCTTTTAGATGTAGTACATTGTGACAACCGTCAAAAATCTCAGGTCATTAACGCATTTAAATTCCTAGTCTATCTAATTACATTTACAGCACTCTAAAATCCTAGTGAAAAGTCTAGGTTACGACTCCTTAAGTACCGAAATCGTAAGTTACTGAAATCGCGCAACGTTCTAGGAGATTGCTTAGCGAACTTTAAGACTGTGAGGAACACAAAATTAGGTTACAAAGTGCCAAAGAAAACAAGTGAAATTAAATTTCATAAGTCATCACAAAATAGTTATCATATCGCAAAAATCGGAATTTAACCGGAAATTCCGTAACTCAGTGAACGCAACCGAAAATCGGTTAATTGACTCGCGAATGTCAATCGTGATAGAATCAAATACATTTTGATGAATGTTATAAACTTATAAGATAAAGTTTCATGACTCAAACTTTAATCACAAAGACATCACAAAAATCGGAATTAACCGAAATTCCGTAACTTGGCAAACGCGACCCGAATCGAATAAACGAAACTCGAATCCGACAAACTAATACTTGAATATCCATTATAAACAATCTAAAATACAATTTGAAGTATTTTATAAATTTAGAACATCAATTTTTACAACCCTAATATTAAGCACAAAAACAACACAATTTAAAGCCTTTAAATGTATAAGACTTGTGCAATTTTAATACAAATAAATACTAAAACTAATATACATTTTATTTTGACAAAAAAATAAGTTAAAAACCTCATTTTAATGACCCAAAACCGGACCCCCCTTTCCCTCTCTCTTTTTTTCCACTCAACCTCTCCACTAACCACTTATATTCCATGCAAAAGTCTTCTACCACTTACACACTCTTCCTCTCATCATTTCTCTCATTTCCTCTCAAGAAAACACACACAAAACCTCTCTTTTCACACCCTAAACTCCAGAAAATATCCATCCTTAAATCATATCTTTGAAGTTGTTCATACACCTAAACCAACTTTCTAAGGTATGCACACCATCTCTAGCTTCCATTCTTGCAATTTCCTACTTTGATTCTTGTAAAAACATGGATTTTATGCCTTTTTCATGGAAAAAATTCTCATACAAGGATTGATGGTTTGTAGGTTCCCTTACACTTGTTTAAGTGTTAAAACAAAAGGCCAACCCATGATCAAACCGAAATCAAACCGAAAAAGTCGACTTTTTGATGTTATAGAGTTTATTTACATGTTCTTGCTAGAATAAATGGTTAAAATGTTAAAATATGTTTATGTTTCTGTAAAACACATGTTCATGCATAAAAGACAAGACTTCAATCTTTGGATGAGGTCTAAAAATCGTTTGGTAGTGAAATCACACCAAAAAGATCACTTTGTCATGCATGCAATCTGTCCAGATTTTGACCCTACTTGAAACAACCATAACTCAGTGAATAATGGTCCAAAAATCTTGATTTTTCTTCTAGAATTTAGCTTAATGTCTTACCTTTAAAACCCCACTGGTATCACTCAAATCCATTGAGTTTACAACCTCCAAATATATCACACAAAACTGATGCGCAAACAGTAACTTTTCTGTGAGCACCTTGTTGTGATACTTGTTCATGGGTCTTAAGGTGTTCTATAAATCTAAGAAAAATTATTTTAGACTCCTAACATGTATACAGTATTATAAAAAGATAGGAATTTATCTTGATGATTAAGTATTTTTAGAAAATGCATGAACATCATGCATTGTTGTAATCTTGTAAATTGCAAATACTTGTGTTGTGATGATTCAAAAATATATAAGTGCTAGATAAAACGTCTTAAAATTTTGAGGATTATTTTTCTCAGTAACTATATCATGAAAAGAGTCTTGAAAATAAAAATGGGAATTTTTGGAAAAACATAAGTATTTTTCCTAAATTAATGCAAATAAAGCCTACAAAAGGTGAAATAATCATGAAAAATACTTTTGGACATAAAATAATTATGGGAAAATTCCAGTGTCATTTTCCTCAGAAAATGACACCATCCTCAAAATTTCACACTCTTTGGAAGTGTTTTGATATGTTTTCCGATTTACGTCTCGTTAAAACGCATAATGTTGGGAACCAAAGTTTCAGTGCTCAAAACGTCTTGAAAATTTTACACAAACTTAAAAATTGGTAGAAAATGATCTGGTAAAAATTCCAGAATTTTAAGTGAATAATTACTATTTTTCCCATAATTATCCCACTTTTTAGACATAAAATGATTATAAATAATCCATAAGTCTAAAAATCCCCAAATTTTCACAGAAAATTTGTGAACTATATTTCATATTTCATACCAAGTTTGGTCATTTTTAGATGTTGTATTCATATATTTCCATTATTTTGTTCCCAACTCGAACAATTACCGACATCGTAAATTAAATGGAAATTCAAACTTTTACGGCACTTTGTAATTTAATTAGCTAGCTAAGCAATCCTAACAAACCGTATTAGTCGAGAAACTAATTAGAAACCTTGTGTTCTTAGGACTTGGATAGGAGTCAAACCCAGTCGGCACGCGCATTACATCCATCCTTCCGCTCACGCTCAATAGTGAGTTTACACAGCCCCTCTTTTTAACGTTTTACTTAAGTTTTTGGGGTGAAAAGCATGCTATATGATCTAACTAATATATTTGGATTACAAATACTATTCTTATGCTATCCTTGATTTACGAATGCTATGCTTATACTATGCGCGTTTTACAAATGCTATCCTTGATTTACAAATGCTATGCTATGCTATATGCTATGCTTACTTTCGAATACTTCACATGGTTAAAATGTCGTATTGATTACACATAATGTCGTGAATGTTTTCCGTTTATACGAACATGATTATATGCTTGTTTTCTATCGTATCTAAAGTCCCCGGTATATCTACACGACCATTAACTCTATATGAGCCAAATGATGCATATGAATAGTACTATTTGGGAGCGAGACCACCTCCCCACTCACGCGGCCACGTGAGTGCATCCCATCATCCTAAATGCCAACGATAGGGCATCTCTCTTTGGGGCAAAGGTTTATCGGTTGTAGGTTTGGTTGTGGACTCAAGCATAATAACTCATTGTGACTATATACATTATAACGTGATAGCATAGAAATTTCATAAACGACTATAAACGTATGACGTTTTGACATTTGAAATGACATTTCTTTGAAACTATGAACTTACGACCCGAGCTTTACAATGACTTTGTCGTTTGAAACGACATTTCTTTGAAACTATAAACCTTACGACCCGAACTTGAAAATGACTTTGTCATTAGAAACCATATTTCTTTAAAACCATAGATTTTATAACCTGAGTTTTATACTATAAATCAATGTGGTCTTGGACAATGATAAACGTGGTTTCATAATAACGTCGCGCATTCGTATGAACTTCGACATAATAATCCGTTGAGACTTTAAACGTTTTGATATTGATTTGATGATCCATTGGCTTTATACACGTAACGTGAACTTATTAAATACTACAATATGAGTTTTATAAACATAACTTGAACTTATTAAACACTATATCTTGAGTTTTATAATCGTGATTTAAATATTCCTTTGAAAATATGAGCGGGCGTTATAAATGAATCACGACTTTTAATTGAGTACAAAAAGGGAATCGCTCCTAAATGAGCCTCGTTCTTAAATAAACCTCCTTTGCAAACAAAACATCGATTAACAAATGAATCTAGCTATCAAATGAATATCGCTCTTAAATGAGCCTTGTTTTAACGAATTACTTTTATAATTATCCGCGCAATAGCGTTTGACTATCCTAAAAATTGATTTCAAGAACTTATCGGATGATTATCGTCTTTGTATGAGCCTCGACACTAAACATACTACTTTTGCGAACTAATCACTTAGTAACGTGGAACTTTTAAACTAGACTTTGTAAACACTGGAAAAGGGTCTTTCATTACACAAAACCTGTGTACTCACCAACTATGTTTCATAGTTGACCTGTTTACTTTTACATGCTTTTCAGGAATTAGTCACCACTTGTTTATTGAAGCTAAACCCGTTATATGATCTATGCTGCTGTAGCGTTACGGGATTTTCTCTTTTGGATGTAATCGCATGTTTAGATTATTTACTTTTGTGCTGTAAACGCTTGTAAGACCTTATGTAATGTATTAATTGTAGACCGTTGAACGGTGATCTTTTGTAATTTTCGATTGTGAAATCATTGTACTGTTACATCTCGTGTTTCCGCTTTAGCGGGGTGTGACAGAAAATGGTATCAGAGCCGAAGGTTATAGAAACACCGGTTCTCCTTAGGGAAAACCTAGAAACTATAACCACTAAGATTAGTACCCATTTAAGTATGACTCGTTCAGGTGTTGCATCCTTCGAATTTAATTTAACATAGCCTGATCAACTATGTACAATTAAAGGAGAAACGATGCAAGATTGGAATTGGTTATAGGAATAGGGTACGCTTTAGAACTCACTTATGATAGTACGATTTCTTTAAGTGTGTTGAGTACCTTTATATGCTAGGAGTTGATATAACTCTAGGAGTTGAGGTCACTTTTGATAGTCTTATTACGTCGCGTTTCTCATTCCACGCCATCGAATTGGCCAACTGTCCTGTTTGACGCCTAACACCGAACCCGAGGAAGAGGAGCCCTCGATGGAGAACGAATCCCCACACGAAATGAGCAATGATACGTCACCTACACCCGTTTTATCCCAGTCACCGTTATTAGGCGTACGCTCGAAAAATCACCGCACGTAAGACCGTCGCCATACTCACCCGATTATCTTTAAGAGTGCTACGTCCACAGCCGCGAAACCTCCGAGAGTCATTTCCGAAATCCCAAAATCACGAAACTTTGATATGACCTTCCGGATAGCATGTAGTATCAACGTCGTAACCACCGAACTTCAAATTAAACAGGCAAGAAGTGCCCATCGAAGATAGATTCTAGTAGAAGCGACATAATTTAATAGAAAAGCAGACTCATCGCACGAGCAACGCTTTGAAAACCGATTTTAGACACGAAGTAACTATCAACACTTCAAAAGTATCATCTGACACCAGTGCTACCCCAACCAATTTCCCCAAGGACCGCACATTAGGCATATGGTCAGAAAGAGAGTTCCGATACTGAGGAGAGTGTCGATGGCACCGCCGCTTCAGGAGACTAGTGAGATACCACGGGAGGTCATAGAAACGTCAGTAAGGCCCACGTCTGGCCTATCTTGGGAAGAAGTGCAAAGAATCCGGTCCATGACCTTAGAACTAATAACTGCCAAATGAGAATAGATCATTAGCAGCAACTGATGTACGATCAGACAGATAGGTTAGAGCAATTGTCGGAGTATACGACCAAGGCACGAGTGGCAGCAAGTGCGGAGAAGAACACAACTAGGAGGATGATGTTGCTATCCTTGTTAGTTGGAGTACTTGAGTCGCTCACATTGGTGTTGTTATTTTGAGTACTATGTTCCGGGTTTAGAGATGATCGAAGTGCTTAGTGACAAAAACACAGATTGTTAAAAATTTCGTACAAGAAAAACATTTTTGTTTTAGTCTCCCCTAACGTTTTAGCGACTTTGAAATTAAAATTTTGGTGCTAAGATTTTGTTAAAAAGACTATTATGATACACGTCCTATTCAAAAACCATGTAAAAGACGTTGGTTTAATGTAATGAAAATCCTTAGACGTTTTGTTTACCTACACGATTATTATTAGTAGAAATTTCAAGTCTTGTACATCATACGTGAGAATTCTTTAAGGTCAAGTTCGTACAAAAAGAAAATCTTTATTTTGTCACTAATATTAGGACGCACTGTCATAGGAAATGGCAGGCCTCATTATGAACGATTACTTTTCTGACAACGACTCAATCCATGAGGAACGGACTCAGTACGAATACCTTGATGAGGAGGTAGTTCATATGGAAGAGATAGACGAAAAAGTCGATAAGAATTAGAACATTGGGATAATACATGTAGACGAGGATGAAAGACTAAGAGATCAGACGGAAGAAGGTTGAAAATGGTGTCATCCATAAAGATTCGTAAATACCTGAAGAAGGAGTATCTTGCTATTCTGGCACACATAGTCGAGAGGAGTCAGAAAGTAAATGTACACAAGATATTCCAGTAGTACGCGAATACCCCGACTTATATCCAGACGACTTACCTAGACTACCCCCGCCTAGACAAGTCGAATTCCGAATTGAACTAGTACCAGGAGCTGCCGCAATAGCTAAGGCACCGTACCGCCTAGCACCTGCAGAGATGCAAGAACTATCGAATCAATTTCAAGAGCTCCTGGAGAAAGGATTCATACGACCTAGTTCATCACCATGGGGAGCCCCAGTCCTATTCGTTAAGAAGAAAGATGGACCGTTACGAATATGTATCGACTATAGAGAGTTGAACAAACTAACGATCAAAAATCGATACCCTATCCCTCGAGTCGACGATCTATTCGATCAGCTGCAACCTACGGTCAGGTTATCATCAGCTACGAGTCCATGATGAGGACATACCCAAAACCGCCTTCCGAACCCGATAGGGACATTACGAATTCATGGTTATGTCATTCGGTCTAACAAACGCACCTACAGTGTTCATGAATTTAATGAAAGAGTATGTAGAGCATACCTAGATAAATTCGTGATAGTATTCATCGATGATATACTCATCTACTCATGAAGCGAAGAGGATCACGAACAACACTTCAGGCGGATATTAGAACTGCTTAGGGATGAGAAACTGTACGCCAAACTCTCCAAGTGCGAGTTTTGGATTAGAGAGGTACGTTTCCTCGGCCACGTAGTCGGCAAGGATGGGATTCAAGTAGGTCCAACTAAGGTTGAAGCTGTTAAGAAATGAGAAGCCCTAGAACTCCAACAGAAATTAGACAATTTCTGGGTTTAGCTGGTTATTATCGGAGATTCATCGAGAATTTCTCCAAAATCTCACAACCGCTAACCACGCGGACACAAAAGGACAAGCGTTTTGTCTGGGGAAAGCCACAGGAGGACGCTTTCCAAAAGTGGAGGCATAAGTTATGCAACGCGCCAATCTTGGCATTACCAGAAGGATCAGACGACTTCGCAATCTACTGCGACGCTTTACACCAAGAACTTGGATGTGTGTCAATGCAAAGGGACAAAGTCATAGTATACGTGTCCCCACAACTTAAAACCCACAAGAAAACTATACAACCCACGATTGGGAGTTGGGAGCTGTAGTCTTTGCACTTAAGATTTGGATACAGTACCTCTATGGAACTAAGTGCACGATATACATGGATCACAAGAGTCTATGCCATATTTTAGAGCAAAAGATGCTCAATATGCGCCAGAAGAGGTGGGTGGAGTTATTAAATGATTACGAATGCGAAATTCGATACCACCTAGGCAAGGACAATGTAGTGCCAGATGCGCTAAGTCGAAAAGAAAGAGTTAAGCCCTCACGAGTACGAGCATGCGTAATACTCGTGCAAACTAGTCTGAAAACTCAAATTCAACTTTCTCAAGAAAAGGCCTTAAGGACCGAGAATCGGAAGAAAGAAACCTTGCACGGCCTTGAGCAAAAACTCGAAACCAAGTCTAACGAGGTGAAGTACTTTAAAGACAGGGTTTGGATACCCAAGGACTATGATTTGCGAGACTTGATTTTGGGAGAAGCCCACAAGTCACGATACTCGATTCACCCCGGGGCCGACAAAATGTACAAAGATGTTAAAGAATACTACTGGTGGGCCGGAATGAAGAAAGACAACGTCGTTTACATCGCAAAATGCATGACTTGCTCTACAATTAAGGCAGAGCATCATAAACCATCAGGGTTGTTGCAACAACCAGAGATACCCCAATGGAAATGGGAACAAATAACGATGGACTTCGTCACTAAATTACCTCGAACTCCTAAATGACATGATACTATATGGGTTATATCGTTGACTGATTGACAAAATCCGTTCACTTCTTACCCATTTGAGAGGACTATAACGTGGAGAAACTCGCTTGAATTTACATTAAGGAAATTGTGTCGCGCCATGGAGTGATTGTTTCCATTATCTCTAATAGAGATAGCCGTTTCATGTGACGATTCTGGCAATCCTTACAGAAAGTGTTGGGTATGCAATTGAACCTAAGTACGGCTTACCATCCTTAGACGGATGGGCAGAGCGAGCGAAAAATCCAAACATTGAAGACATGCTTCGAGAATGCGTGTTAGACCTTGGAGGAAGTTGAGATATTCACTTACCGTTGGTAGAATTCTCATATAACAATAGCTGCCACACCAACATACAATGCGCCCCTTATGAGGCAGTTATACGGACAAAAATGTCGATCACCTTTGAGTTGGTACAAAATAGGTGACAAACACTTAACAAGACCCGATCTTATCCAGGAAACTACCGACAAAGTCTTGATTATCCGAGATTGACTTAAGACTGCCCAGAATCGGCAGAAGAGCTATGCAGATAACCGTAGAAAACCACTAGAATTCCAAGTCGGTGATAAAGTGTTCTTAAAAGTATCATCTTGGAAAGGGATAGTTCGTTTCGGCAAAAGAGGCAAGTTAAGCCCACGCTACATTGGACCTTATGAAATCATCGAACGAATCGGTCCGGTAGCTTACAAACTTAAGTTACCAATAGAATTAGGTGCGATTCACGACACGTTCCATGTATCGAACCTTAAGAAATGTCTAGCTGACGAATCGCACATTCTACCCATAGAGGGAATCCAAATCGACGATCGCTTACACTTCACTGAAGAACCGACTGGAATCCTTGACAAGGAAGTTAAACGTTTGAGACGTAGCAAAATCTCAATCTTCAAATTCAGATGGAATTCTAAGCGCGGACCTGAATACACTTGGGAACGAGAGGATTTCATGAAACAGAAATACCCTCATCTATTCACGAACTGAATTTTTCACAGCATGACCAGTTGAATTTCGGGACGAAATTCATTTTAACTGGGGGAGACTGTGACAACCGTCAAAAATCTCAGGTCATTAACGCATTTAAATTCCTAGTCTATCTAATTACGTTTACAGCACTCTAAAATCCTAGTGAAAAGTCTAGGTTACGACTCCTTAAGTACCGAAATCGTAAGTTACCGAAATCGCGCAACGTTCTAGGAGATTGCTTAGCGAACTTTAAGACTGTGAGGAACACAAAATTAGGTTACAAAGTGCCAAAGAAAACAAGTGAAATTAAATTTCATAAGTCATCACAAAATAGTTATCATATCGCAAAAATCGGAATTTAACCGGAAATTCCGTAACTCAGTGAACGCAACCGAAAATCGGTTAATTGACTCGCGAATGTCAATCGTGATAGAATCAAATACATTTTGATGAATGTTATAAACTTATAAGATAAAGTTTCATGACTCAAACTTTAATCACAAAGACATCACAAAAATCGGAATTAACCGAAATTCCGTAACTCGGCAAACGCGACCCGAATCGAATAAACGAAACTCGAATCCGACAAACTAATACTTGAATATCCATTATAAACAATCTAAAATACAATTTGAAGTATTTTATAAATTTAGAACATCAATTTTTACAACCCTAATATTAAGCACAAAAACAACACAATTTAAAGCCTTTAAATGTATAAGACTTGTGCAATTTTAATACAAATAAATACTAAAACTAATATACATTTTATTTTGACAAAAAAATAAGTTAAAAACCTCATTTTAATGACCCAAAACCGGACCCCCCCTTTCCCTCTCTCTTTTTTTCCACTCAACCTCTCCACTAACCACTTATATTCCATGCAAAAGTCTTCTACCACTTACACACTCTTCCTCTCATCATTTCTCTCATTTTCTCTCAAGAAAACACACACAAAACCTCTCTTTTCACACCCTAAACTCCAGAGAATATCCATCCTAAAATCATATCTTTGAAGGTGTTCATACACCTAAACCAACTTTCTAAGGTATGCACACCATCTCTAGCTTCCATTCTTGCAATTTCCTACTTTGATTCTTGTAAAAACATGGATTTTATGCCTTTTTCATGGCAAAAATTCTCATACAAGGATTGATGGTTTGTAGGTTCCCTTACACTTGTTTAAGTGTTAAAACAAAAGGCCAACCCATGATCAAACCGAAATCAAACCGAAAAAGTCGACTTTTTGATGTTATAGAGTTTATTTACATGTTCTTGCTAGAATAAATGGTTAAAATGTTAAAATATGTTTATGTTTCTGTAAAACACATGTTCATGCATAAAAGACAAGACTTCAATCTTTGGATGAGGTCTAAAAATCGTTTGGTAGTGAAATCACACCAAAAAGATCACTTTGTCATGCATGCAATCTGTCCAGATTTTGACCCTACTTGAAACAACCATAACTCAGTGAATAATGGTCCAAAAATCTTGATTTTTCTTCTAGAATTTAGCTTAATGTCTTACCTTTAAAACCCCACTGGTATCACTCAAATCCATTGAGTTTACAACCTCCAAATATATCACACAAAACTGATGCGCAAACAGTAACTTTTCTGTGAGCACCTTGTTGTGATACTTGTTCATGGGTCTTAAGGTGTTCTATAAATCTAAGAAAAATTATTTTAGACTCCTAACATGTATACAGTATTATAAAAAGATAGGAATTTATCTTGATGATTAAGTATTTTTAGAAAATGCATGAACATCATGCATTGTTGTAATCTTGTAAATTGCAAATACTTGTGTTGTGATGATTCAAAAATATATAAGTGCTAGATAAAACGTCTTAAAATTTTGAGGATTATTTTTCTCAGTAACTATATCATGAAAAGAGTCTTGAAAATAAAAATGGGAATTTTTGGAAAAACATAAGTATTTTTCCTAAATTAATGCAAATAAAGCCTACAAAAGGTGAAATAATCATGAAAAATACTTTTGGACATAAAATAATTATGGGAAAATTCCAGTGTCATTTTCCTCAGAAAATGACACCATCCTCAAAATTTCACACTCTTTGGAAGTGTTTTGATATGTTTTCCGATTTACGTCTCGTTAAAACGCATAATGTTGGGAACCAAAGTTTCAGTGCTCAAAACGTCTTGAAAATTTTACACAAACTTAAAAATTGGTAGAAAATGATCTGGTAAAAATTCCAGAATTTTAAGTGAATAATTACTATTTTTCCCATAATTATCCCACTTTTTAGACATAAAATGATTATAAATAATCCATAAGTCTAAAAATCCCCAAATTTTCACAGAAAATTTGTGAACTATATTTCATATTTCATACCAAGTTTGGTCATTTTTAGATGTTGTATTCATATATTTCCATTATTTTGTTCCCAACTCGAACAATTACCGACATCGTAAATTAAATGGAAATTCAAACTTTTACGGCACTTTGTAATTTAATTAGCTAGCTAAGCAATCCTAACAAACCGTATTAGTCGAGAAACTAATTAGAAACCTTGTGTTCTTAGGACTTGGATAGGAGTCAAACCCAGTCGGCACGCGCATTACATCCATCCTTCCGCTCACGCTCAATAGTGAGTTTACACAGCCCCTCTTTTTAACGTTTTACTTAAGTTTTTGGGGTGAAAAGCATGCTATATGATCTAACTAATATATTTGGATTACAAATACTATTCTTATGCTATCCTTGATTTACGAATGCTATGCTTATACTATGCGCGTTTTACAAATGCTATCCTTGATTTACAAATGCTATGCTATGCTATATGCTATGCTTACTTTCGAATACTTCACATGGTTAAAATGTCGTATTGATTACACATAATGTCGTGAATGTTTTCCGTTTATACGAACATGATTATATGCTTGTTTTCTATCGTATCTAAAGTCCCCGGTATATCTACACGACCATTAACTCTATATGAGCCAAATGATGCATATGAATAGTACTATTTGGGAGCGAGACCACCTCCCCACTCACGCGGCCACGTGAGTGCATCCCATCATCCTAAATGCCAACGATAGGGCATCTCTCTTTGGGGCAAAGGTTTATCGGTTGTAGGTTTGGTTGTGGACTCAAGCATAATAACTCATTGTGACTATATACATTATAACGTGATAGCATAGAAATTTCATAAACGACTATAAACGTATGACGTTTTGACATTTGAAATGACATTTCTTTGAAACTATGAACTTACGACCCGAGCTTTACAATGACTTTGTCGTTTGAAACGACATTTCTTTGAAACTATAAACCTTACGACCCGAACTTGAAAATGACTTTGTCATTAGAAACCATATTTCTTTAAAACCATAGATTTTATAACCTGAGTTTTATACTATAAATCAATGTGGTCTTGGACAATGATAAACGTGGTTTCATAATAACGTCGCGCATTCGTATGAACTTCGACATAATAATCCGTTGAGACTTTAAACGTTTTGATATTGATTTGATGATCCATTGGCTTTATACACGTAACGTGAACTTATTAAATACTACAATATGAGTTTTATAAACATAACTTGAACTTATTAAACACTATATCTTGAGTTTTATAATCGTGATTTAAATATTCCTTTGAAAATATGAGCGGGCGTTATAAATGAATCACGACTTTTAATTGAGTACAAAAAGGGAATCGCTCCTAAATGAGCCTCGTTCTTAAATAAACCTCCTTTGCAAACAAAACATCGATTAACAAATGAATCTAGCTATCAAATGAATATCGCTCTTAAATGAGCCTTGTTTTAACGAATTACTTTTATAATTATCCGCGCAATAGCGTTTGACTATCCTAAAAATTGATTTCAAGAACTTATCGGATGATTATCGTCTTTGTATGAGCCTCGACACTAAACATACTACTTTTGCGAACTAATCACTTAGTAACGTGGAACTTTTAAACTAGACTTTGTAAACACTGGAAAAGGGTCTTTCATTACACAAAACCTGTGTACTCACCAACTATGTTTCATAGTTGACCTGTTTACTTTTACATGCTTTTCAGGAATTAGTCACCACTTGTTTATTGAAGCTAAACCCGTTATATGATCTATGCTGCTGTAGCGTTACGGGATTTTCTCTTTTGGATGTAATCGCATGTTTAGATTATTTACTTTTGTGCTGTAAACGCTTGTAAGACCTTATGTAATGTATTAATTGTAGACCGTTGAACGGTGATCTTTTGTAATTTTCGATTGTGAAATCATTGTACTGTTACATCTCGTGTTTCCGCTTTAGCGGGGTGTGACATACATACACAATAAACAGTACCTTAATTCTAAACGTAACGAATAGCTTCATCATACGATGTATTGGTAGGCATACGACATAATGGTTTTTAAGTACCTATTCTATATTAAATAATACGATTCTTCTGTGCAATCTCTATTTTGATGTATAACTTAAGTCTTAATTCTTAGGAGATAGATTGTACCTGAATACATGTTTTTGGATAAATATAAACCAATTCATCTGGGGGGGGGGGGTTCCCAGACTGTTTCTTTTGCTACATCTTGAAACATGCTGACCTAGACTTAGTCAGTGTATCCTAAAAATAGAGCAAACTCGACCGCGAAACAAGAATACCGCTTTCAAAGTCTCTAGTCAAACTATGTCGCTTTGTTGTACGAAAGTACAGACCTGTCACCTCTGGTTTGATTATAGATTTGTTTGCTTCTAACCTTAGTCTCGTCCAGTCTCTTCACATGTACAAAAGTACATTGCTCTTAATATAAAGGACTTGACTTTAGAGATGAAATTAAATTAAAAATATCCATTACATGGAATTCTGGACCTTCTCGATCCTAAGTGTATATCAAATGTGAGATACATAGATGTGAACAATAACTAACATTGTACTTGAAAATTCTGAGTGTTGACTGCTTAAGTGGACAACAATACCAATAATCGTTGTGAACTATAAATTACATACATAATAACATCGGAATAATTCAATTCCTAACTGTGTATCGTACACATTATGACTAATATGATCTTGTAACAGTGACTCTCACAAAAAGAATGTACTTTTTAATATGAATAATTTCATATTTGTTTGTTTATATTTAGTTATTTTTCATTTTAATTTGTACACATTTAAGTTCTTACTAGATGGGGAGATAATTACTTTTGATTATTTTAATTCTACGATTGGAGAAACAACTCAAATGCGATTAGTTCAAAGACTAGGTATGACAAAGCATTGAAGCTAGAAGATCTAAATTCGAGGAGGATATTGGGGTTTTCGTCTAAACAGACCGAGAGTGTTGATGAAAGTGATGATGAATATGATATTCCAAAGTTGGATGAATCTAGATCTAATAAAACTTGGATCTCACTTAGGGTCTCGTTTTACTACGGAAAAAAGGCAAATATAAGTTGAATGAAGATGATGATTATACATTGCAAGATGACGATGCTGATTCTGATAATGATACCTCATTATTCACTAGAAGGTCCAAGAAGGAAGACGGTCTAGTAGGGTTGTCATTAGTGAGCCGACTACCCAATCTACAACCACCACCACACCCACAATCACAACAACAATTCCAATAGCACCTATTACAACTATTTCACCACAGCTTCGGCGAAGATAAATCCCTTGTTGAAGAGCGCGACAGCTTAGGGGGAGAAGCCTGGCAGGGGGAAAACACTGGTTGTAAAGAGGATGTCTTGAGAAAGAAACAAAGACAGAGACGATGATCCCAGTGACCAATTGATGGTGAGCTGCCTAGCAGTAGACCAATTTGAGCTGCCTAACTCTTCAACTGGAAGACTTGGTTAGCTTGAACAGGTTAAGGGGGAGTCTAGTAAATCTAACAGAGAAAGATACCATTGAACTAACAAGTTTAATAGTGATATGTCTGAGTTAGAGGATACCTAGAGAAGTTTAGTTTAGAAAATGATGAAAAATCTGAATGTGAATTGTAGTGATAGACCTAGAGGAGTTAAGATCTGAAAAAAGATGAAATTCCTAAGGGTAAGTCGAAAGCTACAAGAGTTGTTGAGGGTGTATGACATGATTTTTTGAAGCTTCATGATGCTACAGAGATAGTTAGAGACATAAAGATTGAAGATGTCAGAGGGTAGTGAAGACTTTGTGGAAAAGGTGTTCTATGCAGGACGACAAAAGAGCTTAACAGAATCAAGATTGAAGACAACTCATGTGACAACATCTCGGGTGAAACCAGAGCTATTGTCAAGGGGGAGTCTGCTGGTGCATATTGTGTGACAACAACTTCTAGTTTGTAATAGTTAGTTTTATAAGTCATTTTGTTAATCATTGTAATTATTAACTTAAGTTTTGTATGTGTATTTGGTAGGTTCGTACGAACTTAGTGTAGGTACGAAATTAGTTAGTTCGTACGAACTTAGAAAGTGCCTAAGTTCGTACGAACTTAGGTGCCTATATATAGACAAGTCCGAAAGTTTTAGATAAAAGTGTTTTTTCAGAGTTGTAAGTTCGAACTCAGGCTTAGTTCGAATACTGTGTGTTTGTTCGAATGTAATACTTGTTTACATTCAATAAAAGTGATTTTACATATTGTTATTACTTGTTTGTTATCGTTAAGTATAATCGAGGATTCTACACTCGATTATATCATATTACCTCGTAGATTCGAACGTACGGGAGCCTACAACGCTCCTTCAACTTCCGGGTGGAGTATTGGTCCTCCTCGACCTTCGATCAGCAGGGATTTTCAAAACCTAATCCTTCTTTTGGATTATAAAATTTGATATCCTTAGGTTTGTTCAGAAAGATTGTTTGATCTGTTTGACCACGTTTAAACAACTTAGCTTAAAGTTCTTTGATCTTGTTTATCAAACTTAGTTTTTCAGCAATTGCATGATCATACCTTTGTTTAACAAGATTTTCAACTTCTTTTGATGCTTTACATCGTGATGAAATATCAAGAATTTCCGTAATTAAAGCCTTATTTTCTTTTTCAAGTTTCTCATTAGTAATGATATATTCATCCCACATCCCTTTCCCGAGTCACAATTTTTACCACATCAAAATTATTTGCAAGCTCCTTTTTCAGGTTATCAACCTTTACGATTTCTCAGCTTAACTTGTTTTGACACTCAGTTAGAATTTTAGATTGTACCTTTGATTGTGTCTAAGAAGAAGAATGTGACTCAGATGTCAGTTTCTTGTCAACTTGATTTTTGACGTTATTGACCATATCATCTTTCAGTTTGTCTTAAAACTCTGTCAGTTGTTTCTTCAAAGAGGTTACATGTGTTGAACCACTGTTGGTACAACAATAAGTTCCCAGTCTTCGAAATATGTCATTATGGTTGATTCAGTAGCATATCTATCTAGCTAATCCTTTAACACTTTGAAGTACTCTTCATATACATTCATTGTGCTGTCTCTCGTCATCATAAGAACTTTGCTTCAATGGATATTTTAAAGATTAAAGATTTTGAAGTGTTTAAAGAATCCTTTTCTTTAAGAAAATGTTGATCGAAAATTTCAAATTTGTCCGAACTAACTTTCCCTTTAAATTTTGTCGAAAAATTTCTCGATAAAATGAAACTTTTCTTAAACCCAAAATTAGTCTATGATAAGCTAAAATTCAAATTTGCAAGCTCCTTTTTAAAAAAAAAAAAAAAAAATCCTTAACAGCTAAGTGTCTCAAGTGAATGTCGCTGTTATTCTTTATGCGACAATCATGAATTGTCGCAGAAAGAATTGTCAAAGAAACACTATATGCGATAGTCCAAGAATTGTGGCAAAACTTGAATTTAAACCTTCTGCGATAGTTATCAACTGTCGCAGGGAATTCTCGCACTTGAGAACTGTCGCACTGTAACTGCTTCTTCTGGATCAGCAAACTGTTTGTGGTTTTAATTTCTGATCTTCAACCAATTCATCAATTTCAAGTTGATTAAGTTGTAAAGATGATCAATCATGTACTATAATGATCTCGTGAAGCTTTTGATCTGATTATAACAATCAAATTCACATTAATTTTGACAAAATTGATCCAAAAACGTGAAGAACACAAAATTAGAATCTGATCAAATGATGAATTTAATGACTGAAATTACTTCCAATTTGATCCTAAACACTTGTGAAACAAATTGATTGGTTCAATTTGTTAAATCCACTTCAATTAAAGTAACTTTTCATTCAAATACCCAGTTTGATGAATTTTGATCAATTTGACGAATTATGGATTGAATCTTATGAAATTGATGCTTGATTCTTGTTCCTTGATCAATAAGCTTTAATTCTATCGGGTTACTTTCACCAAAATACAATCAAATCAACGAATTTGATTCGAAAATCACGTAGTTGACTTTTCTGTTGACTTATTGTTTGATGAATTTCAATTCGTTTTTCTTCAAAAATCTTCAATCCTCTAGCTCCGATACCAATTGTTATCTAAATTCAAGCAATTCTATAATGACTCAATGATAATTGAGAGAGTTTCCTTTGAATGTGTAATTTCTATTAAACTTGAAAACTTACAAATTATTACCACTAACTAGCTATTTATACTAATAGACTAGTCACATAGTTAATTTCAATAACAAGGTTTACAATCTAAAATTTTATTGCTAACACTTCATAATCGAAGTCTGATATTTATAGTTGAGCTTGTGTTATACTTGTAACTTGATCAGCCAATAAACATCTCCAGATGTCTTCATCTTCATTGGTTGACTTCAAACATGCTTGTTTGTGTGCTCTGATGAACTCTACACGATCAGGTCTGCAGTTTGTCAGAAGGTACACTGCACAACTTGTCTTGTAGGCTTACCATGATAAGGAAACATTCTATGCATAAGCAACCTAAATGGGCAGGTATGTATGTTGGTACATGTTGTGACAACAACTTCTATTGTGTAATAGATTAGTTTGTAAATTAGTCTTTGTTATTAATAAATTAATATTTTGTTATATGTTGTTTATTAATTAATTGAATGGATATTTTAGTTATGTATTTATGCAGGTTCGTACGAACCAATAAGTTCGTACGAACTTAAGTCTGGTACGAACTTGTAGGTAAGTTCGTACGAACTTAGGAGCTGCTAAGTTCGTACAAACATAGCGGCTTATAAATACAAAGTTCGAAAATATTATTAAAAAAGCTTCTACGAACTGAGTTATCAGCTAACTAAGTTTGAATATTGAGTCCTAGTTCGACGACGTACGAAGTAAGGATTTCTTAGTTGTTGGTGCATATTGTCTGACAACAGCTTGTAGTTTGTAATAGTTAGTTTTAGAAGTCATTTTGTTAATCATTGTAATCGTTAACTTTAGTTTGTATGTGTATTTTGTAGCTTCGTACGAACTTAGAGTAGGTACGAACTTAGAAGGTGTCTAAGTTCGTACGAACTTAGTTGCCTATATATACACAAGTCCGAAAGTTTTAGAAGAGGGATTTTTTTCGTAGTTGTAAGTTCGAATACTCTGATTTTGTATCTTATTTCGAATGTAATACTTGTTTACATTCAATAAAAGTGATATTAATACATTTGTATTACTCGTTTGTTATCGTTTATGTTTATGTGAAGATTCCGCACTCGTATAAACAAGATTACCTCGTAGATCAGAACCTATGGGATCCTACATTAGTGATATAAACGTGTTCTAAACACTTTTATCGTTTCTTAGATTATTCCGCACTCTAAAAAGCGTTGTTACCCCGTTGGATCCGTTCAAGGGGAACCTATAATTGGTATCAGAGCTTATAACTTGTTAGTTTAGGTTCAGGGTAAGAAATCAAGTGGTTACGAGAGTTTGGACCGTTAAACTTGTTGTTTTTTGCTTCCAAACTTGTTTATTATCACTTTGTACGGTGTAGTTTAAATTTGGCCGGTTGAAAGTAACTCAAATCATAGATCTGTGAATCTGAGTTTGTTCAACAGCCTTCGTTCGAACTTGTACGGTTTTTTTCCTTTTGCTTTTTGTTCGAACTTGTACGAAAGCATCGTACGAACTTACTTGAAATATCCTACGAACTTGGCCTTCGAACTTGTAAGTTCGAACAATTTGAATTTCTTGTCAGTCAAGTTCATTTGACTAGTTCGTTTGACCATTCGAACTTAGGTAATCTAAGTTCGTACGAACTTGTCCAGGTTGACTTTTCTTGACTTTTCATAAAGATGTCTAACTTAAATAAAACGATAGAAATGGACCATGAGGTGGGTAAATCCGCCTCACCCCCGAAACTCCTTAAAAGAGAAGACTACTTTTGGTGGAGGGATCGACTTGAATAGTTTGCAAAATTTCATGACATTCGAATGTGGTTATGTATTAAGGATGGGTACGACACACCCACCTATGAATATGAAGGCAAAACTAAACTGTGTCCTTATTCGATAATGAAGGATGAGGACAAAAAGATGTACGAGGCAGAAAATAAAGCGTTGTCTGCCATTACAATGTGTCTCCCACAAGAGATCAAAAATACTTTTAAACGCTATGCCTTTGCTAAAGAGCTTTGGGGAGTATTATAAAAGAGGTTTAATGGAAATGATAATATCAAGGAAAGTAGAGCTGACCTGTTTACTAAACAGTTCTACGTTTTCAAATATATGAAAAGCGAGTCATTAGAGGAGATTATCACTAGATATTACCATTTGATGACTGAATTGGATAACAATGGTCTTTCATTTACTAAAACTGTAAGAAGCAATAAACTTCTTGAGGCGTTACCGTCAAAGTGGGATATTTACACTTTGATGATAAAGGAAAGCAATGACTATAAAACGATAACGCTTGATGAAGTAATAGGTAAATTGCGTATTTATGACTTGAACATGCAGCGGAAAGAGACAGGATCCGATCAGGTTCATGATCCTAGTGTTTACCATGGTAAACGGTCTAATTATGTTGCGTCAACAAGTAATGGTGTTGCAGCTTTTTGTTGGTGCATCTTGTGTGAGAGTGTTTAGTCTTAGTTTGAATGTAACCGAGATTATATTCAATAAAGACGTGTTATTAGTGTTCACTACGCATTCGTGTTTAATTGTTGATTATTGTTAGGTATATTCAAGGATTCCGCACTTGTTTATACTAGAATATCTCGTAGATCCAGACCCCTGGAAGCTACAAGTGGTATCAGAGCCTTTAAACAATTTGTTTAGGGTTCGGGATATTAAAACGATAAAAAACAATCGATCACGAACGATTTTTGACGTTAAAATCTCTGATTTTTACGTTCAAAAGTGTTAAAGTTCACTAATTAGGTGATTAGATTCAAAAACGGCGCAATAGGATAGCCCAGATTCGAAATTTTGCGAATTAGGGTTTTGACAGATCGTCGTACGAACTTACTGTATTCGTATGAACTTAGGGTTTCTTACGAACTTAACTTTGTAAGTTCGTACGAACTTGGATCCTTCGAACTTACTCAAGTTCATTTGACCTTCGAACTTACTGAAGTTCGTTGACTAGATTCGAACTTACATAAGTTCGTTTGATTTTTGTTGACCTTCGTACGAACAAGTAACTCTTACAAGTTCGATAAAAAAAAAAAAAAAAAAAAAAAGAATTTTGCGGGAAAGTTCGAAAAAAATTTCTTTCACCAAAATTTGAATTAAGGCTTACCATTGACTAACTTTGGTTTGAAAAAATTTAAATTTTACTCGGAAAATTTTCGAGACTTTTGGTGGGAAATTCGATATACTGTCTAAATACGATGTCTAATCTAAACAAGCTTCTAGAGATGGATCATGAGGTTGGTAAATCTAGTTCTCCACCAAAACTGCTAAAGGCTGAAGATTATTTTTGGTGGAAAGAGCGCTTTGAATCATTTGCTAAATACAATGATGTTAAAATGTGGATCTGCATAAGTGACGGATATGATGCACCCACTTATGATTTTAACAGAAAACCGAAGGTGTATTCTTATTCAACTATGAAAGATGCAGATAAACGTATGTATGAGGCAGAGAATAAAGCGCTATCTGCTCTTACTAGGTGCTTGCCTCAACAGATCAAGCATACATTTCCTAAATACAATACTTCTCAGGAGCTCTGGTTAGCTTTAGAGCAGCGGTTTGAAGGAAACGAACAGATTAAGGAGAGCAGAGCAGATTTGCTTACAAAACAGTTGTATGTTTTTAAGCATCTAAAAGGTGAGTCGTTAGAAGATCTTATCACTAGATATTATCACTTAATGACTGAGATGAACAGTATTGGACTCCAATTCATTGACATTGTCAAGAATAATAAACTTCTGGAGGCGTTACCTACAAAGTGGGACATCTACTCTTTGATGATTAAAGAGAGCAGAGACTACAAGTCATTAAAGCTTGATGATGTTGCGGGTTTATGACTTGAATATGAAGAAGAAAGAGACAGGATCTGATCAGGTTCTAGATCCTAGTGTATATCACGGGACCAAGTATGATTCTAGTTCATCAACAAGTAATGGAGTAGCAGCTTTCTATACTGGAGAATCCGATACAGATAATGTTATCAGAAATTCTGAAGGCAATGTTTGTTATATTGATTCATCTGGAGTTTCAGGCAAAGATAGGAACCGAACATCTGGAATTACTCAAGGGTTCAAATCAATGTCTATGAGCGTGAAGTCAGCTGAGAATCACATTGCCATGCTTGCATCATTTGTGGCATCTCACGAAAACTTCATACAGGGAAAAGTCACGGATCCTGCTATGATTACTGAGGACTATGACCAGATTGACCCTGATGATTTGGAAGAGATGGACTTACAATGGCAAATGGCCATGATAGCAAGGAGAGCACAGAAGTTCATGGACCACACTGGCAGGAAGTTTGTAGGAGGAAAGGTTGGTTTTGATAAGACCAAAATCAAGTGCTATAACTGTGATGGTTTCGGGCACTTTGCACGGGAATGTCAAAGACCAAGGAAAGCGCAGACTTCGAACCAGGGACGACAGGGATACTCGTTTCTAGGGACATCGGGAGGGACTCCAAACTCTGGCAATGCTTCAAACACTAGAGCTTTGGTAGTTCAAAATGAAAAAGGTTCTTATGATTGGAGTACTCAAGTTACAGAACCTCAGGCATTTATGGCATCATTGGATGGGGAAAAGGATGAGAGCACAGTTAAAGCTGATTCAGAAAACGCTGAAGAGCAAAGTGATGAGGATGAAGTATCTGATTCAGAGACCAGGATTGTCAAGCTGGAGTCAACTGATACAATGAGTACGAGGGACTTTATAGCATATATGGCAAACTTGGATGCTGAGAAACATAAGGTACTATTAAACTTAGACTCTGTTGTAAATGCATGTGTATTATGTACTAACTTTGTAGAGCAGGCTGAAAATTTAATGGAGTCATCAAATTCTGTGACTGCTCAGTTAAACTTATTGAAAGAAGAAAACACAATCTTAAAACATGGAAATACTGAGTTGGTTAATAACTCAAATTCTGATGAAAGTGAGTTTAAAATTTTAAAAGATATAGTTAATGAGCAGAGTCAAATAATTAACTTGGCCAATGAACATGTATCAAAATTAACCAAACAGTTTTCTAAGAAAGAAAAAGAATTAGCAGATGCTAAAGTAAAAATTTTTGAACTTCATCAAAAACTTGAGATGAGACGTTTTTCAATTGACACTCTAGACAATCTGCTAAGTGTTCAAAAATCGCCATATGATCATAGTGGAGTAGGATACCGTGAAGTACCCCCACCATTTAATCATAACTATTCTTTCATTAATAAACCTGAGTTGACATTAGAAAATGACTCTGTTAATCTATCAGCAGTCTCTGAAATGTTTAACATTCCTGAGTCGACCGAAACAGAGAGAGCTGAGTCTAGTTCTGATAATGAGACTTTAAAATCTGAATGTTGGTGAACGTTTTGTGACAACAGCTCTTATTTTGTAATAGTTAGTTTTGTAATTAGTTTTATAGTTAATTTGTAGTTTGTTTAATTAACTTAGCCTTTTTGTAAGTTATATTGTAAGTTCGTACGAACCTAGGAAGTTCGTACGAACATGTATGTTCGTACGAACCTAGGACCAGCTAAGTTCGTACGAACTTGCTGGGTATAAATACCAACTTGTAATGTTTTATTCAAAAAGCTTTTGAAACTGATATATTCGAATATACAGAGCTATCTTCGAATACATACAAACTTATAATATAAACACTTGCATTTCACTTGTTTTATTGTTGTTTGAGTGTATTAAACCTTTCCGCAAACTAATACACATTGTAATCCCGTTTGGATCCGTTCAAAGGGACTTTCAATTGGTATCAGAGCTTCAACAAGACTTTGTTGGGTTTGGGATTGCTTAAAACACAAAGAAAACAAGATTTAAAGTGCTTAGGAAGATAAAAGTTTTACTTTCGGATTCCTCGAGTGTTTGTAGTTCTTATTTCTCAAGTTTCATTCGATTTCATCGGTTAAACCTTTCTAGATCTGAGTTTTTGCTCAGATTTGGGTTTGAACAGCAAGTTCGTACAACTCAGAAAGTGTCGTACGAACCTACCCAAAATAGCCTTTGAACCTAGCCAGCTGTAAGTTCGTACGAACCTACAGCTTCGAACCTACCTAGGTTCGAATGTTTGAAAATTTGAAAAGTTTGACCTGAAGTTTGACTCATACGAACCTAGATAGTCTTCGAACCTATAAGTTCGAATTAATCTAAGTTCGTACGAACCTAGTGTTTGACTTGTGTTGACTTTTTGTACTTGACTTTGTTTGACTCTATCTCTCTATGTCGAATCTCAACAAAATGATGGAAATGGACCATGAAGTTAGGAAGTCGGCATCGCCTCCAAAACTCCTTAAGGGAGAAGATTATTTTTGGTGGAAGGAACGGTTCGAATCCTTTGCCAAGTATAATGATGTTCGGATGTGGCTCTGCATCAAGGACGGATATGAAGCCCCCACTTATATGTTCGAGGGTAAACCGCGATTCGTTACATATTCATCCTTGAAGGAGGAAGAAAGAAAGATGTACGAAGCAGAAAACAAGGCGTTATCTGCTCTGACTATGTGCCTACCTCAAGAGATAAAACACACATTCAAAAAATATGACCTATCTAGAGAGCTCTGGTTAGCTCTGGAAAAGAGGTTTGAAAGGAATGAGCAAATCAAGGAGGGTAGAACTGATTTGCTTACGAAACAGTTCTATGTTTTTAAACATATGAAATCTGAGTCATTGGAGGATATCATTACTCGATATTACCAACTGATGACAGAGATGGAAAATGTCGGTCTTAGCTATACTGATGTAGTTAAGAATAACAAACTTCTTGAGGCTTTACCTTCAAAGTGGGACATTTACACCTTGATGATAAAAGAGAGTAGCAATTATAAGTCTCTCTCACTCGATGAAGTGATAGGTAAACTGCATGTGTACGACTTGAAAATGCAAAGGAAAGAGACCGGGTCCGATTAGGTTCAGAATCCCAGCATTTACCACGGTAAACGGTCTGATTCTGCTGCATCTACAAGTGGTGGAGTTACTGCTTTTTATTCTATCGAGGGTGAAACGGACTCGGCTATCAGAACTACTAGTAGCAATGTCTGTTATATTGCCTCATCAGGGGCTGATAGAAAACTAAAATCTGGGACATCAAATAGCTTTAAATCAATGCCCATGAGTATGAAGTCAGCTGAAGAGGAAGTAGCCCTGCTTGCCTCTTTCATTGCATCTCGTGAAAACTTCATTAAGGGCAAGATCACTGATCCTGAATTGATAAATGAGGATTATGATCAATTGGATCAAGATGATCTAGAAGATATGGACTTGCAATGGCAAATTGCCATGATCGCACGAAGAGCCCGACGTTTTATGAATAGAACTGGGAGAAAATTTGTAAGTAGCAAATTGGGTTTTGACAAGTCCAAAGTGAAGTGCTATAATTGTGATGGCTTTGGGCACTTTGCTCGGGAATGTCAGAGACCTAAAAGAGATCAAGCTCCTGGTCAAAACGGGTCAAGACATTTCAGTCAAGGCTCCTCTAATAACAATCAGAGCTCAGGAAGTAATCATACTTCAAGAGCTCTGGTGGTTCAATCTCAAGAAGGAGCATATGACTGGAGCACAAAATCTGAGGAACCGCAAGCATTTATGGCCTCCATTACTGAAGAAAAGGAGGAAAGCAGTGCGTGGTCTGATTCAGAGAAGGAAGCAACTACTGAGATGGAGGTTGATGTACCTGATGATGAAGAAAGAATCAAGACTCTGAAGTCAACTGAGGATATGAGAACAAAGGACTTCATTGCTTACATGGCAAATCTTGACGCAGAGAAACAAAAGGTATTGCTTAATTTAGATCTAGTAGTTAAAGCCTGTGTGTTATGTACTAACTTTCAGGAACATGCTGAGAAGTTAGTGGAATCATCTGATGTCATAACATCTCAGTTAAAATCTTTAAAAGAAGAAAACACCATATTAAACATCAAAAACTCAGAACTAATAAGTAAAGCAAAATATGATAAATCAGACATGAAATACTTAAAAGATAAGTTAACTGAGCAAAGTGTAAGAAATGACTTGGCTCATGAACATATTTTAGAATTGACTAAAATGTATGTTGATAAGGAAAAGGAATTAGCTAACGCAAAGGTTAGGATATCTGATCTTAACAGGAAATTAGAGTTAAGAAAATTTTCTATCGAAACCTTAGACAACATGCTTAGCGTCCAAAAACAGCCTGGTGATCACAGGGGAATGGGCTATACCGAAAGCCCTCCTCCCTTTAATCATAATTATTCCTTTATTTATGATGAAACTGAGATGTCTACTGTTGATGATTCTGCTAAACAACCAGCAGTTCCTGGTCTAATTCATTTCGTTAGACCTGCGGAAGCTGAGACAAAATCTACACCTGAATCAACACTCACTGACACTCCCATGCCACCTGTTTCTGAACTAAAAACGAATTTTGTAAAAGAGAGTGTGGCTGAACATGGAAGTGTCAAGGAGAAGCTAAAGCACGAAATTAATCTTGATTTACCCAAATTTGAAAATGAAAATTTAAATACTAAAATTGATAAGGGTAAGAAGGTTATAGTTGTGTCCTCTCCAAGTTTGCCTGAACTGGACGATTTGACAATTCAAAAGGCCGCTAAAAAGGCTTTCGTGAAACGCTCTTGCTTCACATGTCATCAAAAAGGGCATGTTGCAAGCATCTGTCCAACTAAGGGCAAAACTGGAAAGGTACAGGTGAAGAAAGATCAATCACCTGTAAAGTCTGTGTCGCCTCCTAAAATCAAAAATTCTGAGGCGACAAGCATAAAACTGAGATTGTCTGGTGTTTTCATACCAGAAGGTAAAATTAAAGAAAATGAAAATGCTGGTAATGCTGGGAGGAATGGGTTGGGATTTAAGAGAACTCAAAGTTCTCAGAGAACAAAACCCGCATTAAAATCTGTGAAGTTTTCGTCTCATGATAGTTCTAGGAGCACTACCTCTTCTGGTGGAAGCTCTTATGGACAGTCTTCTAGGAGTAAGACTCCACAGAGATACCAAACTTCCAACAACCATTTTAACAACCCTAATAGCAATAATAGGAATTATCATAATTCAAGTTATAACTATCCAACTAGGGTAAGATCTACATCAAACCCAAGGCCAGTAAATCCTAGACTTTTTCAGAAGTCTACGGAAAGAAAGCCTAGTGGTAGTACCTCCCATGCTCAGACGAGTGAGACTTCCAAAGCATCCGGCTCTACTAAAAAAAGCAATGGATACTTGAAGGAGTTCACATTCGTTGATGAGAATGGCAGACCCAAGACCGTCATGGCTTGGGTCCCCCTTGACAACTAATTATTTTCATCTAATGTGCAGGAGTTAATCAGACGTGCCGCAAACTGGTGGTATGTTGATAGCGGTTGCTCAAGGCACATGACAGGGGAAAAACATCTTCTAGTGGACTTCATACATAAGAAAGGAGGATATGTCAACTTCGCAGGAGCGAAAGGTGGTCAAATTACTGGACTGGGAAATGTAACAAATGGTAAACTAATGCTAGAGCAAGTCAACTATGTTGAGGAGCTGAAGCATAATCTTATGAGTGTATCTCAGATCTGTGATAAAGGTCATCCGGTCCATTTCACAGATAGAGAAGCACTTATATTTATACCTGGTTTCATTATTCCAGAAGAATGGATAATCATGAGGGCTCCTAGGAAGAATGACACTTATGTTATGGACATGAGTGTTACTGAATCTGTTCAGGAGTCAACATGTCTTCTATCCAAGGCATCTGAAAATGATTCACAGTTGTGGCATCAGAAAATGGCACACCTGCACTTTAGAAAAATGAATTACATAGTTAGAAATGGACTAGTGTTAGGTGTACCAGTGCAGAAGTTTGGCTTTGAGGACAAATGTGTACCTTGTCAGAAAGGAAAACAGCACAAGAAAACTCATAAGTCAAAGTCTCTAAATTCCATTGTCTCAACTTTTGACCTTCTTCACATGGATCTATTTGGTCCTGTAAACGCCAAGAGTATAGGCGGCAAACACTATTGCTTAGTTATCACTGATGACTTCTCGCGTTTCTCTTGGGTATTCTTTTTGGGAATGAAAGATGAGACAGCAGAAATGCTGATGACATTCTTTACTCACATTGAACATCAATATGGGCGATGAGTCAAGAAAATAAGAAGTGACAATGGCCTAGAGTTCAAGAACTCAGTAATGAATGTCTTTTGCTTGAGCAAAGGAATTCAACACTAGTTCAGTGCACCCTATGAGCCACAACAAAATGGTGTCGCTGAAAGGAAAAATAGAACATTGATTGAAGCAGCAAGAACAATGCTGGCTGATTCAAAGCTTCCTGTCATGAGCTCCTAAATGGTCGAAAACTAAACCTGACTGGTCTCGAAGCCTTCGGTGTTCATTGTACCCTATTAAAGACCAAACATCAATCTAAGTTTGGTGAGAAGGCTGACGAAGGATTTTTCCTAGGTTATGAAGTCGGATCTCCAAACAAAAGGGTCTATAATAAGGCATCGAGAAGAGTTGAGATTGTATATAACATACAAGTCACTTCGTATATTCCAGTGGTACAAACTGGACCAGAATGGTTATTTAACTACGAGGCTGTTTTCAAGTCATTTAATCTTCCGATCCTAAGTGAAGTTAACACTCTAGGATTAGAACATGTGATACTAGATGATGGTGAAGACAATATATATGTACCAAGATCTAGTGTTCCAAGTTCAGAAGCTGAAAATGATAAAGGAAAAGAAGTGAGTGATACACCGATTGTAGAATTAGATCCTTCTTCGATTGATATCCCATCTTCATCTGAGGTTACTGATTCTGTGCAAGAAATGAGTGTAGAAGAAGCAACATCAGTAAGGGTGATTGGATCAAATCTAGGGTCTGACATACCGGTCGATTCTACGATCTCAACTCGAGTGAACAAATATCATCCAATTGATAACATCATTGGTGATCCGAGTTCTGGAGTAAAGACTCGTAGAGAGATATCTGACAACACCAGTCTATATGTATCCATCCAAGATACTGGGATCATGCATAAGTGCCTGTACAGTTGTTTTATATCTCAAATAGAGCCGAAAAATGTTCAAATGGCTCTCAAGGATAACTCCTGGGTAGAGGCTATGCAAGAAGAGCTTGCTCAATTCAATAAGCTCAAAGTATGGGAGCTAGTTGATCTACCCAAAGGGGAATATGCAATAGACACCAAATGGGTGTTTAAGTGCAAACGTGATGATAAGGGAATTGTAACTCGCAACAAGGCAAGGCTAGTAGTTCAGGGATTTAATCAACAAGAAGGGATTGATTATACAGAGGTGGTCGCACCAGTAGCAAGGCTAGAAGCAATTCGATTGTTTCTGGCATATGCTGCACATAAGAAGATTAAAGTATATCAGCTCGACGTTAAGAGTGCCTTTCTTTATGGTAAAGTTCAACAACTGGTGTTTGTCCAACAAGCTCCGGGGTTCAGTGATCCAGACTATCCAGATCGAGTCTATAAATTAGACAAGGCTCTGTATGGACTGCATCAAGCACCCAGAGCTTGGTATGAGACACTATCTACCTATCTCTTGGAAAATGGGTTCAAGAGGGGACAGATAGATAGCACTTTGTTCATCATGTGGCAGAAGGAGGATTTCCTACTTGTTCAAGTCTATGTTGATGATATCATTTTTGGATCATCTGACGAGAAAATGTGCCGAGACTTTGAACAAGTTATGAAGCGGAGATTTGAGATGAGTGCCATGGGTGAATTGAACTACTTCTTAGGATTACAAGTTGATCAAAAGAAGGATGGATTTTTCATTCATCAGACGAAGTATGATCATGAAATGCTCACACGTTTCAAAATGACAGATAGTTCGTCATATGGCACTCTGATTCAACTAAATCATAATCTCGGACCAGATACTGAGAGCTTTGAAGATGTGGATCCGACTCAATATCGGGCCATTATCAGTTCTCTCATGTATCTAACTGCTTCTAGACCAGACATAACATTTGCAGTCTGTTTGTGTGCTCGCTTTCAAGATAATCCAAAGGAATCACACATGAAAGCAGCAAAGAGAATCTTGCGTTACCTTAAGGGCAAACCTAAGTTAGGTCTTTGGTATCCCTCGGGTGGCAATTTTGACTTTGTTGCATATACTGACTCAGACTATGGAGGGTGTAACTTGAATAGGAAATCCACCTCGGGTGGTTGTCAGTTGCTAGGTGGTCGCATTGTCTCATGGCAATGTAAGAAGCAAACCTCGGTCGCAATCTCAACCTGTGAGGATGAGTATGTAGCAGCTGGTAGTTGTTGTTCACAAGTATTGTGGATACAACAACAGCTGCGTGACTATGGTTTAAACTTTACAAGTACCCCTATTATGATTGATAACCAATCTACAATGTCCATAACTAATAATTCGGTTAAGCATAATAAAACGAAACACATTGACATTAGACATCATTTTATTCGTGACTGTGCTGAAAAACATCTAATTAAATTATTTAAGGTGATAACTGATGACAATCTTGCCGACCTTTATACCAAGGCATTTGATAGGTCTCGGTTTGAGCTTTTAATCCAACTAAATGGGATGAGAAATCCTGAGTAAATTTTTCCCTCAAAAGAACTTAGTGTATTTTTTTGTTTCTTAGTTCATTTAACTTTTTGTCTTTGCAAAAATGATAAAAATTGAGGGTCACTGTATTAATTGCAAAGAAATGATGAAATCATTACCCATGCCTAGAATATTTTATATGTGTGGCTTTTAGATGCAGGACATACACAATAAATGTACCTAAAATACAACGTATTTGATAGCTTCATATGATGATGTATTGGTAGGCATTAGACATAATGTTTTTCAAGTACTAAATCTATAATAAACAATAAGATCTTTCCTGTGAATTCTTTAATTTGATGTACCACTTAAGTCTTAATTCTTAGGAGATAGATCGTACATGAATGCTTGATAATGGATATAAAATATAAATAAATCATCTAGGGGGTTCACTGACTGTTTCTTCTGCTACATCTAGAAATATGATGACCTAGATTCAGTCAGTGTTTCCTTGCACTGGAACAAACTTGACCGCGAAACAATAATAATGTGTTCAAGGTCTCTAGTCAAACTAAGTCGCTCTGTTGTACGAAAGTACAGACCTGTCACCTCTAGTTTGATTTTAGATTTGTTTGATTCTAACCTTAGTCTAGTCTGATAGTTGAAACATGTACTCATGTACATTGCTGTTAAAGCAAAATGACTTGACTTTAAAGATGACATAAAAAATGAAAAATATCCGGTACATGCTATTCTTGAATGTCTAGATCTTAAGAGTATATCAAATATAAGATACACAGGAAATCGTAAACAATAATCTAATATGTACTTGAGAATTCTGAATGTCGAATGTTTAAGTGGACAACAATACCGATAATCGCTGTGATCTATCATTTACAACAATAATAATCCAAGGAATAATTGAAAATTCCTAATTGTGTATTGTTGTCATCATGGCTAAATCGATCTTTGTATCAGTGACTCTCTCAAAAAGATTGTACGTTTCAAAATATGAACAATTTCATATTCGTATTTTACATTTTATGTTATTTTACATTGTTTAGTTAAATAAATGAATAAAAGTTCTTCGTTTTTGGGAATTATTTACATTTTGTTCAGATAATTGCTCAAACTTTGATCCATTTATTGTCTCAGTATTTAGGATACAAAATGTTTTAAACTTGAAAATTTTAAACCTCTTAGGTTGCAAAATCTAAGTTCGTACGAACTTATATTGTAGGTTCGCAGACTAGGTTCGTACGAACCTAGCCTTGGGGGTATAAAAGGGGGTCAAACTAAGTCAATACTTCTCACTTCCAAACTTTCAAGCCCTAACTTCGTACGAACCTACTCAGACTATACGAACTTACATTCGAACCTAGCCGCAGTTTTATTTCTTTATTTTTGGTGTGTTTGTGTTTGCTTTTGCAGAAATGGCTGATCAAGTGCGTGATTTCTTCAACAAGCATAACGTGGCAGTTACCTTTGATCTTGCAAATCCGGCGACCGAACCGTTTCGAGGCATGCTGGAATTTCTCATGCGCTCGCGAGTGTTCTTTGCACTCACTCATTCGCCGACGTTGAGGTTTTCTTACCTCAGTCAATTCTGGGCGACAGCGGTTCATGACTGTGAGCCTTAGCCACCGGTGATAAGGGCTACCGTAAATGGTGTCGATATCGAGTTTTCTGCTGAGTTTTTGAGGCAGGTTTTGCAGTTAGGGACTGAAGAACAGGAAAATGGCCCAACTACTTTCCCTCTTGAGATGCGCGCTGGTGCGTTTCAACGCATGGGATATGTGGGAGATGTTGTCCACACCCAATACACCAAGAGTCTAGTGTACGGCCAGTGGCGCTATCTGATGCATATTTTACTTGTATCTTTCAGGCCGAAGAAGGCAGGGTTCGATATAATGAATCACAAACTACAGTCAGGGATGATCTCACTTGTTTACAACAAACCCTACTGTTTCAGCCAGTATTTCTTTGATGAAATTGTTCAGCAAATAAAGGGGAGCGTGAAGGAGCATTTCATCCTGTATCCCAGATTTGTTATGTTGGTGATTAATGCGTTGATCCCAAATCTTCCTGCCATTGATCCTGTTGGTGCACGTTTGGTGACAACATCTCTTATTTTGTAATAGTTAGTTTTGTTATTAGTTTTGTAGTTAATAATGTAATTTGTTTATTAACTTAGCCTTTTTAGTATTTAGTTTGTATGTTCGTACGAACCTAGGAAGTTCGTACGAACCTAGGACCAGTAAGTTCGTAGGAACTTACTGGATATAAATACTAAGTTGTAATATTTTATTTGTACGCTTTTTAATCAGTTATATTCGAATATACAGTGCTATCTTCGAATACCTACGAACTTATACACTTAACACTTGCACTTACTTGTTTTGTTGTTGTTTATTGTGTATTATACCATTCCGCAAGCTAATACACATTGTAATCCCGTTTGGATCCGTGCAAAGGGACTTTCAATTGGTATCAGAGCTTCAACAAGTCATTGTTGGGTTCGGGATTGCTTTAATCACAAAGAAAACAAGATTTTGAGTGTTTAAGTTGATAAAAGTTGTACTTTTGGATTCCTTAAGCTCTTGTGGTTCTTATCTATCAAGTTTCATTCGAATTCATCGGTTTTCAAGTACTTAATCTATAATAAATAATACGATTTCTTGTGCGATCTTTATTTTGATGTACGGCTTAAGTCTTAATTCTTAGGAGATGGACCGTTCATGAATGCTTGATACTGGATATAAATTATGAAAGTCCCTTTACACGGATCCAAACGGGATTACAATGTGTATTAGATTGCGGAATGGTATAATACACAATAACCAACAACAAAACAAGTAAATGCAAGTGTTAAGTGTATAAGTTCGTAGGTATTCGAAGATAGCACTGTATGTTCGAATATAACTGAATTCCAAAAGCTCTTTAATGAAATATTACAACTTAGTTTTTATACCCAGTAACGAACTTACTGGTCCTAGGTTCGTACGAACTTACATGTTCGTACGAACTTCCTAGGTTCGTACGAACATATAGGTTCGTACGAACTTACAAACTAAAAACTAAAAAGGCTAAGTTAATAAACACTTTACATTATTAACTATAAAACTAATAACAAAACTAACTATTACAAAATAAGAGCTGTTGTCACCAAACGTGCACCAACAGACTCCCCCTTGACAATAGCTCGGTTAGTCTTCAATCTTCTGGCTCTGTCGAATCTTGATTCTTGATCAACTATGTCGACTCTCAGCCCATAAGCCTTTTTCAACACATACTTTGACGACCCTCTGATACTTTCGCCCTTCATGCCTCCAACTATCTCTGTATAAGATCTTGTTCTCATGAAGCTTCAACAGGTCATCCTTTGACAAGTTTACCAGATGTAAACTGTCATATACTCTCAACAGCTCCTTCTCATCAGCATCCTCCATGACTGCTTCAGCTGTCTTACTGTCCACATACCACCACTTGAGATTTCTCAGAATATCCTGTGGCATTTTCTTCAAAGGAACCCTCTTCAAGCACTTGACTGGTTTATAAACCATTTTCATCCACGGCTTGTTTGTAATAGGATCAATCCGGGTTAAATCGAGAACTCTTTTACCTGATCTTGGTTTTAAATTAACGAAATTATTCGTTCTACCTTCACGCTTAATTATTCTCTTTAGAGTTCCGGCGTAAGGATCATTATTGACATTTACCAAGTCAATCCAGGCCAGTTCCTTCAGTTCGATCTTTGGTAGCGAGCTGAAAGTTTTCAGTTTTCTTCTTAAGTACTGAATTCCATCATATCTTTTAATTATGAACAGTTTTAGTTCACTGTCATAGAACCAACTTATGATGCCTTTGCTCAACTTTCCCGCCCCTCTAACCCTTATATCACCTTTATACTTTATCTCAGGTTCCTTTTCTGCCTTCTTAAACCATAAGGCTTTCAGCTCTGCTCTGGACAGTTCTGGTTCTTCAGATGTCTCATCGCCAAGGACCTCATCACCATCAGACTCTATGTCCTTGCGATCGAACACTTTCTTACCATCTTTAAACTCGATAATCACTTCAGTGACAGGTTGCTTGGGCACGACATGTTCATCTATATCAACATCTGTATCTTGAACAGTCTCCTCATCTGATTTCCAGTCTGCAACACCTGTACTGAGGATTTCTCCTTCTTCTAGTTCTGACCCATCACTATCAAATTTATCTAAGCCAAGCAGTGCTTCGATGGTATCAGACTCTATAAGATCTATAGGGGTGCCCTCCTTATCTGCTTCGTTTTCATTCTTCTTTGCACCCCACCCTGATTTCTGGCTACCATCACCATCTGCCGCTGCACTAACACCATACCCTGATTCTGTTCCCCAACCACCTTTCTGATCCGTTTTTTCTTCGATTTACTTGCTCCAGTCTGACCCTTCTGCTTCTGCCTCACTGGACTCTTTGTTCCACCCTCCAGATGGTTCAGTCTCTTCTTGAGGCTTTGAAGCACCTTGTCCAGATCCGCTCACACCATAACCTTGACCAGACTCCCCCTGAGCTATAACTGCACCTTGCACTCTAGATGAAGAGCCAGGCAGCTCACCTCCTTTGGGTGCACTTGGATCATCGTCACGGTCATTATCAGCTTTGAGTCTCAGCTCATCTTCCTTGCATCCTGGTGTCTTATCCCCCCTGAGCGACTGGCGCTTCATTTGAAAGACAGTGACCTCATTTAGCCGCACTTGATCTTCGACCTTTTCAAGTTGCTTTTCTAAGCGCTCATTAATAGCCGTCAGATTTGTGACTCGTACTTCCTGGCTTGTAACAACAGCAGTCAAAGCAGTCACCATATCCATCAGGCTAGTGATCCGGCCCTCAAGATAGGTAAACTTGTCCGGATCTGAGAGAAGAGCAGCCGGGTTGGGAACAGATCGGGTGGGTTGAGTCGTAGGAGGAGCAGTAGAAGGTGTGGGTGGTGTGGTTGTAGATGCAACTGGTGGTTGTTGTACTGTTGATGGAGCAACAAGTGGAGGTGTAGGTCTGATAATCGTTGGAGCAGAACCACCCGCTCCAATAACCACACCAGTTGGACGCTGGCGCTTGCGTGCCTGCAACCGGAACTGTTCCGGTTCAGATTCATCATCGGAGTCCTCGGGAACATATTCATCATCAACCTGAACCTTTCGCTTGCCCTTTTCTTTCTCCCGGGCGACCTTAGGGTCAATCAACACCCCCTTGGACCCATGAAACCCAATCATAGGGCGGTCCTCGTCATCATCATCATCATTACCATCCTCATCATCATCACCATCATCATCATCATCTGCATCAGATTCTGTAGCCTCAGAATCAAGAGTTGCATCCTTATCAGCTTCAGCAGCAGGTGGAGACCATGTGTCTCGGGCTACAGAATAGTCATCAATATCCTTGAAAAGATCATCAAAAGTGGGCTCAGAACTGGGCCCTGCTTCGCCCTGAAGAACTTCCCTAACCAACTCAGCAGCAACATCAGCGTCAACACGCTCTCCCTCAGCAGGATGCTCTATCTGGTGCAGGAGTTCTTCAACTACCTCCTGCTGTGGCTCATCAGCAGCAACCTCAGCATGGGCCGGTGCCGGCTCTGGTTCTTGAGCTTGAACCTCAGCAGCTGCTTGGGGCACAGGCACATTCAACCAGCCATTATCTGGTGGAGCCTGATAGTTTGCATCAATAATTGCCCCAAACAAAGGCACATCTTGTGGCCTATCAGCAACTGCACGTCTCTTGTTGTGGCTGAGACAGTGCCCAAAGATCTTCTTGTCGACCGGCATCAAATGAAACACCGGGTCGATAGCTGGAAGATTCGGAAGAAGGGCGTTTATCACCATCATGACAAACCGGGGGTATAGAATAAAGTGCTCCTTCACACTCCCCTTAATCTGCTGAACCATTTCATCGAAAAAATACTGCGAGAAGCTGTAGGGTTTGTTGTAGACAAGGGAAATCATCCCAGACTGCAGCTTATGGTTCATGGTATCAAAGCGCGCCTTCTTTGGCCCGAATGACACCAGCAGGATGTGCATAAGATAGCGCCACTGGCTGTATACCAGACTCTTGGTGTATTGGGTGTGGACAACATCTCCCACATAGCCCATGCGTTGAAACGCGCCAGCACGAATATCAAGAGAGAAAGAAGTTGGGCCATTTTCCTGTTCTTCAGTTCCCAGATGCAGAACCTGCCTCAGAAGGTCGGCAGAAAACTCGATATCGACCCCATTGACGGTAGCCCTTATGACCGGTGGCTGAGGCTCACAATCATGAATCGCCGTAGCCCAAAATTGGCTAAGATATGGAAAATATAGCGTTGGCGAGTGAGTAAGAGCATAAAACACACGCGAGCGCATGAGAAACTCCAGCATGCCTCGAAACGGTACGGTTGCTGGATTTGCTAGATCAAACGAAACAGCCACATTATGTTTGTTGAAGAAATCGCGTACTTGATCAGCCATTTCTGCAAAACCAAAAGCAAGCACACCAAAAATAAAAAATAACAATGTTAGTTGAAAGATATAATTAATTTAGAACCCTGCAAACAAGATTCTACTATTAAAACAAGTCTTAAAAAAAATTTCAAAGTTCAAACCATAGTAGGTTCGTACGAACTTACTGCCCTTGTAGGTTCGTACGAACTTACTGTTTGACCAAGTCAAACTTAAGTTCGTACGAACTTACATTGGCTAGGTTCGTACGAACTTAGTAAGTTCGAACGAATGAACTGTAAACCAAAGTTCAAAATTTTTATCAATTAGAATACAATCAAGTACATGGAAAGGGTGCGCCTAGGTTCGTTTTAGTAAAATCAACCATAACACATCATTTTTAATCATAAACACGTTACAGATTTTGGATTTTAAGTTCTTTTTATAAAACTTAAAAAAAATCCTAATTTATTTATGATTAGAGGTCCAAATCTTGTAATAGTAACTTACAAAGATTCAGATTAAGTTCGCGATGAAGTTTAACGGTTTGGAATTGCAAAATAACGTCCAACACTTTAATTTAATTTGAAAAAAGAGCAACAGTGGGTATGTTCGAATGTAGGTTCGCAGGACACAGTATGTTCGTACGAAGTTAGGGTTTTTGAGAAAAGTGTGGGTTTGACCCTGAGTTGACCCTTTTATACCTCCAGTAGGTTCGTACGAACCTATATGTTCGTACGAACATACCTTCGAACATATCCTTAGAATTTTTTTTTTTTTTTTTTTTTTTTTAAATTAAAAAGTTTAACTTTTTCTATTTTAAAACGAAAAGCAATGATCTAAATACTTAGGCATTCAATGGAGCAAGGTTTGAACAAATGAACAAACAAAATGTAAACATTTCCCAAAGACAAATAACTTTTATTCATTTATTTATTTAAAACACTTAAAAAATAACATAACATAAAATAAAACTTGCAAATATGAAATTGTTCATATTTTGAAAAGTACAATATTTTTGAGAGAGTCACTGATACAAAGATCGAATTAGCCATGATGAGAGCAATACACAGTTAGGAATAGCATTTATACCTTTGATTATTATTGTTGTAATTAATAGAACACAACGATTATTGGTATTGTTATCCATTTAAGCATTTGTCATTCAGAATTCTCAAGTACGTATAAGATTATTGTTCACGATCTCTTGTGAATCTTACATTTGATATACCCTTAAGATCTAGACAGTCATGAAGAGCATGGAACGGATATTTTTTATCTTTATTTTTTATTTCATCTTTAAAGTCAAGTCTATTTGCTTTGTCAGCAATGTACATAGGTACATGATTCAATTTTATGACAAGACTAAGGTTAGAAACAAACAAATCTAAAATCAAACCAAAGGTGACAGGTCTGTACTTTCGTACAACAGAGCGACATAGTTTGACTAGAGACCTTGAAAGCGATATTCTTGTTTCGCGGTCGAGTTTGTTCTAGATTTTAGGATACACTGGCTTAGTCTAGGTCAACATATTTCTAGATGAAGCAGAAGAACCAGTCAGTTAACCCCCCAGATGATTTAATGTTGTTTTATATCCGGTAACAAGCATTCATGAACGGTCCATCTCCTAAGAATTAAGACTTAGGTCGTACATCAAAATAAAGATAGCACAAAAAAAGAATCTTATTATTAAGTATAGATTAAGTACTTGAGAACCGTTATGTTTTATGCCTACCAATACATCGTAAAGTGAAGCTATCAAATACGTTTGCATTTTTAGGTACATTTACTATGAATGTTCTGCATCTTACAGCCACACATATAAAATGTTCTAGGCATGGGTAAAAGATTCATCATTTCTTTGCAATTAGTACATTGACCCTCAAAATTTTTATTGGTTTTGCAAAGATAAAAGGTAAAATAAACTAAGAAATAGAAATAAAAACATACTAAGTTCTTTGTGGAAATATTTACTCAGGATTTCTCATCCCATTAAGTTGGAGTAAAAGCTCAAACCGAGACCGATCAAATGCCTTTGTATAAAGGTCAGCCAGATTGTCATCAGTTATGACCTTAACCAATTTGATCAAATGCTTTTCAGCACAGTCACGAATGAAATGATGTCTTATTTCAATGTGTTTAGTCTTACTATGCTTCACAGGATTATTAGTTATAGATATGGTTGACTGATTGTCAATCATAATAGGAGTGTTAGTGAAATTCAAACCATAGTCGCGCAGCTGTTGTTGTATCCACAATACTTGTGAACAACAACTACCCGCTGCCACATACTCAGCCTCACAGGTTGAGATTGCGACCGAGGTTTGTTTTTTACATTGCCATGAAACAATGCGACCCCCTAATAACTGACAACCTCCCGTGGTAGATTTCCTATTCAGGTTACAACCTCCATAATCTGAGTCAGTATAAGCAACAAAGTAAAAATTGCCTCCCGAGGGATACCAAAGACCTAACTTAGGTTTTCCCTTAAGGTAACGCAAAATTCTCTTTGCTGCTTTCATGTGTGATTCCTTAGGCGTAGATTGAAAGCGCGCACACAAACAGACTGCAAATGTTATATCTGGTCTAGAAGCTGTTAGATACATGAGAGAACCAATAATGGCCTGATATAGAGTCGGATCCACATCTTCAGTACTTTCAGAATCTGGTCCAAGATTGTGATTCAATTGAATTGGAGTACCATATGACGAGCTTTCAGTCATCTTGAAACGCGTGAGCATTTCATGAACATACTTCGTCTGATGGATGAAGAATCCATCTTTCTTTTGATCAACTTGTAATCCTAAGAAGAAATTCAATTCCCCCATCGCACTCATTTCAAATCTTCGCTTCATAACTTGTTCAAAGTCTCTGCACATTTGCTCATCGGATGATCCAAAAATGATATCATCGACATACACTTGAACAAGTAGGAAATCTTCCTTTTGCCATTTGATGAACAATGTACAATCTATCTGTCCTCTTTTAAACCCATTTTCCAAGAGATAAGTAGATAGAGTCTCATACCATGCTCTAGGTGCTTGATGCAGCCTATACAGAGCCTTGTCTAATTTATAGACTCGGTCTGGATGGTCTGGATCACTGAACCCCGGAGCTTGTTGAACAAACACAAGTTCCTGAACTTTACCATGTAGGAAGGCACTCTTTACATCAAGTTGATAGACTCTGATTCTTTTATGTGCAGCATATGCTAGAAACAATTGAATTGCTTCCAGCCTTGCTACAGGTACAAACACCTCTGTATAGTCTATCCCTTCCTGCTGATTAAATCCTTGAACTACCAATCTGGCTTTGTTGCGAGTTACAACACCCTTGTCATCACGTTTGCACTTAAACACCCATTTGGTGCCTATTGCATATTCCCCTTTTGGTAGATCAACTAGCTCCCATACCTTGAGCTTCTTGAATTGATCAAGCTCCTCTTGCATAGCCTCTACCCAAGAATTATCCTTAAGAGCCATTTGTACATTTTTGGGCTCAATTTGAGAAATGAAACAACTAAACAGGCACTTATGCATGATTCCAGTATCTTGAATCGATGCATATAGACTGTTGCTTTCTGATATTTCTCTGCGAGTCTTTACTCTAGAACTCGGATCACCAATGATATTATCAATCGGATGATACTAGTTCACACGAGTTGAGACTATAGAGTCAACCGGTAAGTCAGATCCTAGATTTGATCCAATCTCCCTTTGAGGTGATACTTCATCCTCCGCAATTTCATGCATAGGATCTGTAACCTTTGAGGAAGATGGAATGTCATTCAGATTTGAATCACTATCCGCAATAGGATCGATAGTAGTTTCTTTCCCTTTATCATTTGCATCTTCCGAACTTGGAATGCTAGATCTTGGTGCAAACGCATTGATTTCACCATCATCTAGCACAACATGTTCTAGCCCCAAGGTGTCAGCTTCACTTAAGAACGGAAGATTGAATGATTTGAAGACAACATTATAGTCAAATAACCATTCTAGTCCAGTTTGTACAACTGGAGTATAGGATGTGACTTGTATATTATATACAATCTCAACTCTGCCAGTTGCCTTATTATAGACCCTTTTGTTTGGAGATCCAGCTTCATAACCTAGGAATAATCCTTCGTCAGCTTTCTCACCAAATTTTGATTGATGTTTGGTTTTTAATAAGGTACATTGAACACCGAAGGGTTCAAGACCAGTCAGGTTTGGTTTTCGACCATTTAGGAGCTCATAACACGTTTTGTTATGCTTCTTGACGGTTAAAACTCTATTGAGTACATGACAAGCTGTATTCACTGCTTCTCCCCAAAAAATGACAGGTAGTTTTGAATCAGCCAGCATTGTTCTTGCTGCTTCAATCAAGGTACGGTTTTTCCTTTCAGCGACACCATTTTGTTGTGGCTCATAAGGTGCACTGAACTGGTGTTTAATTTCTTTACTTAAGCAAAAGACATTCAATACCGAGTTCTTGAACTCTAAGCCATTGTCGCTTCGTATCTTCTTGACTCCTCGACCAAATTGATGTCCAATCTGGGTAAAGAATGTCATCAGCATTTCTGCTGTCTCATCCTTTGATGCCAGAAAGAATACCCATGAAAAACGAGAAAAGTCATCAGTGATAACTAGACAGTAATGTTTACCACCTATACTCCTTGCGTTCACAGGACCAAATAGATCCATATGAAGTAGATCAAAGGTTGAGGCAATGGAATTTTGAGATTTTGACTGATGAGGCTTCTTGTGTTGTTTGCCTTTTTGACAAGGCACACATTTATCCTCTAGACCATAACTCTGTACTGGAACACCTAGCACTAGTCCATTCTTGACTATATAGTTCATCTTTCTAAAGTGTAAGTGTGCCATTTTCCGGTGCCACAACTGTGAATCGAACTCAGATGCAGTGGATATAAGACATGTCGACTCCGGGAAGGATTCAGTAACACTCATGTCCAACACATAAGTATCATTCCTTCTGGGAGCCCTCATGATTATCCATTCATCCGGAATGACAAAACCAGGTTTTAAAATGAGTGCATCTCTATCCGTAAAATGGACAGGATGTCCTTTGTCACAGATCTGAGATACACTCATCAGGTTGTGCTTCAGCTCTTCAACATATTTGACTTGCTCTAGCTTAAATTTTCCATTTGTTATTGTACCAAATCCTGTGATTTGTCCACCTTTTTCACCAGCGAAGTTCACATATCCTCCCTTCTTGTGTATGAAATCCACAAGAAGCTGCCTTTCCCCCGTCATGTGCCTTGAGCAACCGCTATACACATACCACCAGTTGGCAGCACGTCTGATTAACTCCTGGACACATAATAGAAAAGATTAGTCATCAAGGGGGACCCAAGCCGTGACGGTCTTGGGTCTGCCATTCTCATCCACGAATGTAAATTCCTTTAAGTATCCATTACTCTTTGGCTTAGAGGTGGATGCTTTGAGAGTCGCATTCGTTTGAGTATGGGAGGAACTACTACTAGACTTTCTTTCCGGAGACTTCTGAAAAAGTCTCGGATTTACTGGTCTGGGGTTGGACGTAGATCTAAACACGTTGGGGTAGTTATAATTCGAATTGTGATAATTCCTATTATTACTATTTGTGTTAGAAAAATGATTATATGGAGTATTAAATCTCTGTGGAGTTCTAGACCTGGATGACTGTCCATGGAACCTTCTCTTGAAGGAGTATTGTTCCTAGACACATCATTTGTCGTGAACTTAACAGATTTCTGATCAGGTCGAGTTTTCTGAGTGCTTAATGAACTCTTATAACCCAAACCAATTCTTCCAGAGGAGCTAGCTTCATGTGTATTCATTGTTTTAGAGAACCAGCTAGCCACTCTATCACTTACACAAGTCGTATCAGGAACAAGAGTTTTCTTCTCCGGAGACGAAACAGATTTTTCAGGTGATTGGTCCTTTATCACCTGAGTCTTTCTACTTTTGCCCTTTGTTGGACAAATACTTGCAACGTGTCCCTTTTCATGGCACACGAAACAAGAACGCTTCACTAAGGCCTTTTTCGGGGCCTTCTGAACTGTTGATTTATCTAACTTTGGCAAACTTGGAAGTATGATAGTTTCCACCTGTTTACCCTTTTCTTTTTCAGATCTGGGTAAAACAGATTCAGTTGTGGTCTGTACCTTCTCTGTGACACTCTCCTTTTCACATTCATCCACTAGTATATTATTTAATTTTAGTTCAGAGATGGATGACATTAAAGTGTCAGAAGATGTTGATTCAGTCACGGTAGTAACCTCAGCTTCCTCAGATCTCACAAATTGAATGAAACCAGGAATGGTTGAGTAAACTACAGAATCACTAGCAGGTAACTGCTCAGATTCATCAGGTGAAGAAGTATAGTTATGATTAAAAGGAGGAGGGGACTCAGTATACCCCATTCCTCGAAGGTCTCTTGGCTGTTTTTGTGAGCTTAACATATTATCCAAAGTTTCGATTGAGAATTTTCTTAATTCAAGTTTTTTATTTAATTCTGCAATCCTAACTTTTGCATCAGCAAGCTCCTTTTCCTTTTCAGAGGACTGTTTTGTTATATCAAGCACATGATCATGAGCCAAGTCAATAATCTGACTTTGCTCATTAACCCTTTCTTTCAACACCCTTAAGTCCTCTTTGTCAGCCTTGACCTTATTCAAAAGCTCAGCATTTCTTTGTTTTAGAATAGCATTTTCCTCTTTTACAAAGCTTAGCTGAGCTGATTTCGAGTTGGATGACTCGATTAATTCCTCAACTTGTACCTGAAAATTAGTACATAATACACAAGCTTTAACAACTAAGTCTAAATTAAGAAATACCTTTTGCTTTTCAGCATCCAGATTGGCCATGTAGGCGATAAAGTCTTCTGAGCTCATGTTTTCAGTGGACTTCAATTTTACCTCTCTGGTCTCTTGAGCAGGTGCATCTATCTCCATCTCTGTAGCTACTTCCTTTTCTGTATCAGATTCAGCATTGCTTTCCTCCTTTTCTTTAGTGATGGAGGCCATGAATGCTTGTGATTCCTCAGACTTTGAACTCCAATCATATGCTCCATCTTGAGTTTGAACCACCAGAGCTCTTGAAGTATGAATACTTCCTGAGTTCTGATTGTTCTCAGAGGAACCTTGACTGTGGTATCTTGATCCGTTCTGACCTAAATTTTGATCTCTCTTCGGTCTCTGACATTCTCTAGCAAAGTGCCCAAAACCATCACAGTTATAGCACTTCACTTTAGACTTGTCGAATCCCACTTTGCTACTCATGAATTTTCTCCCGGTTCTGTTCATAAATCATTGGGCTCTTCTTGCAATCATGGCCATTTGCCACTGCAAGTCCATTTCTTCTAGGTCATCTTGATCCAATTGGTCATAATCTTCGTTGATTAGTTCAGGATCAGTGATTTTTCCCTTAATGAAGTTCTCACGGGATGCAATGAAAGAGGCAAGCATGGCTATTTCCTCTTCTGCAGACTTCATGCTCATGGGCATTGATTTAAAACCGCTTGAGGTTCCAGATTTCGGTTTTCTATCGACCCCTTGATCATCTGACGAAGTAATATGACAGACATTGCTATCAGAACTTCTGATAACCGAGTCTGTTTCATCCTCGACAGTATAAAAAGCTGCAACACCACTACTTGTAGATGCAGTGGAATCAGTTCGTTTACCATGGTAAACGCTGGGATCCTGAACCTGATCAGATCCCGTCTCTTTCCTCCGCATGTTTAAGTCATACACACGCAGCTTTCCAATCACATCATCGAGAGTCAGAGCGTCATACCCTGTACTCTCCTTGATCATCAGAGTATAAATGTCCCATTTTGGTGGGAGTGATTCAAGGAGCTTATTGCTCTTGACAGTGTCGGTGAAGGATAGACCATTGTTGTCTAGTTCAGTCATAAGATGGTAGTATCTGGTGATAATTTCCTCTAATGACTCTCCCTTCATATGTTTGAAGACATAGAACTGTTTGGTCAGTAAATCAGCTCTATTCTCTTTGATCTTATCGTTTCCATCAAACCGCTTTTCTAACGCTTCCCAAAGCTCTTTTGAGAATTGGTATCGTTTAAAAGTATGTTTGATCTCCTGAGGGAGACACATAGTAATTGCTGACAAAGCTTTATTCTCAGCCTCGTACATCTTTTTGTCTTCATCTTTCATGACAGAATAAGTACAGAACTTAGTCTTTCCCTCAAATTCGTAAGTGGGTAAGTCATACCCATCTTTAATGTATATCCACATACGGATATCGTGAAATCTCGCAAACGATTCAAATCGATCTCTCCACCAAAAGTAGTCCTCTCCTTTGAGGAGCTTAGGTGGTGAGGCTGACTTACCAACCTCGTGATCCATTTCTAACAGTTTATTGAGATTTGTCATCACTAGAAACAGTCAAACCAAGTCAAAAGTGTAAAAACAGAAAAGTCAATAGAAGTCAACAGCCCTAGGTTCGTACGAACTTAGATTACTTCGAACTTATAGGTTCGAAAACTATCTAGGTTCGAATGGTCAACCTTCTGGTCAAACTTCACAGAAAATTCAAACGTCCGAACTTATAGGTTCGTACGAACTTATAGGTTCGTATGATATTTTGGGTAAGTTCGTACGTAACTTTCTGACTTGTACGAACTTGCTGTTCAACACCCAAAATCGAAGAAAAACTTAGATCTACAGAGATTCAACCGATGAATTCGAATGAAAATTGATAGATAAGAACCACAACAGCTTAAGGAATCCAAAAGTACAACTTTTATCAACTTAAACACTCAAAATCTTGTTTTCTTTGTGATTAAAGCAATCCCGAACCCAACAATGACTTGTTTCAGCTCTGATACCAATTGAAAGTCCCTTTACACGGATCCAAACGGGATTACAATGTGTATTAGATTGCGGAATGGTATAATACACAATAACCAACAACAAAACAAGTAAATGCAAGTGTTAAGTGTATAAGTTCGTAGGTATTCGAAGATAGCACTGTATGTTCGAATATAACTGAATTCCAAAAGCTCTTTAATGAAATATTACAACTTAGTTTTTATACCCAGTAAGTTCGTACGAACTTACTGGTCCTAGGTTCGTACGAACTTACATGTTCGTACGAACTTCCTAGGTTCGTACGAACATATAGGTTCGTACGAACTTACAAACTAAAAACTAAAAGGCTAAGTTAATAAACACTTTACATTATTAACTATAAAACTAATAACAAAACTAACTATTACAAAATAAGAGCTGTTGTCACCAAACGTGCACCAACAAATTAACATTACATCATCTGGGGGGGTTCACTGAATGGTTCTTCTGCTTCATCTAGAAATATGTTGACTGTGGATCCCTTAATGGTGATCTTTACTCAAATCAAATGGCTAATGAAGACACAACAATAGATATAAAGTTTGTATTAAGTGCAAATCAAAACAAAACAAAACTTTATAAGCTCTAATCCCAAAATATTCTTCTTTAACTTTGTGTAGCAGCCAAATACAGAGAATAAATGATTGGGAAAAATGTCTTACCCTAAAATTCTCTAACAAAAGTATTTATACTAAACTGTCTGGCCGTTCTGCGACACAAGCCTTGTGTCGCAGAGATCACTATTGCGACACAAGCATTGTGTCGCACCTATCACTTATGCGACACAAGCCTTGTGTCGCAGTACACAGAAAATGTAACTTTATTTACTCTATTACATTTACAGACACAGTACAGACTTGACCAACTGACAGACACTCTAATATGTATCAACAAACTCCCCCGTGTCTTCAGCTTGGTCTTCAAGATCTTTGTTCAAACCCAGCCTGCTGGGAATACACCGCCAGCGTGTATCCCATGTGTCACACAAACATTAACAATCCTCTGAAATTGAAGTGCGATCTTCTTGTTCACAGCATTCTTCTCGTTGAAGCGAATCGGATTGTCAAACAGTTTTCTCAAGTCCTTTGATAACATGTTTATTAAGCTCATAGGATCAAACACTCTAAACTGAGCTTTCTTCAAACCATACAGCGAGTTCCTCTCTGGTTGCTCTGAATCAGGAACAAAAACCAAAACCGCTTCACCGGTATGAGCATCCAGTTCCCAGTAATGAAATCTTCTCAGAAAGTCCAGGGGAATTGTTTCCAGAGGAATATTCTTCAAACAATCAGCCGGAGGATAACGCATTCTGCATATTGGCTGTTTGGTCACCGGGTCTATCCTTTTCTTATAGATATACCTAATTCCCAAAGTCGGTTTGATGAAGTTATAACTCTTTGTGCGTATCTCTCGCTGTAGAGTGGTTTGAATATAATTTGCACGATCATCTTTGGACGGATTTATCAAAGAGAGTTGAGCAAGACGATTTACTTCTCCTTTTGGTAAAGTGCTCAACTTGGTGAATGATCTTTTGAAATATTGGACACCATCAAGTCTCTTGATCATGAAAACACCATTGGATACCTTCCAGCTCTTTATCAACCCCGTATACACCCCACTAACCTTGTATGATTTGCAGGTGACGGGTATCTGAATTCCAGCCTTACCATGAGGCCACCATTTAGCAATTTTCTCAGCTCTTGTTTCAGTAATTTCAGTTTCAGGGACCTGAGCATCAGATGCATTATCAGTTTCTTCTTCACTTTCATCCTCAGAAGAATCAGTCTCAATGGTCGGTGCATCATCATAGAATTCATCATCATCAAGTCCTTCCTCCTCAATATCAACATCATCGGAATCCTCAAAGTTTTCACTTTCATTTTCAGAATTGACTTCGTTTATCATTTGTTGAATAAATGAGAGGTCAGCACACGAATAATCAACCGCTAGAGGTCTCGGTTGACCTGGAACTCTATGAACAGGGAAGTACTCTAAAGTAGGTATT
>OY992766.1:11721033-11940105 GCA_963921325.1 Logfia minima
GGTACCGGTGCGCCTTTTGCATATTGACCGGACACCACGAAGATCCGGGTATTCATCGGTGTTTGGCGAAATTGGTGTTGTGGGGCCACCGGTAACCCTGGGAGTAGATGATTTAGCAATAATTGGACAAAACGTGGGTACAAGGCCCACTGTCCCTCCCCAACCTGTGCATTATCTACCATAATCCGAAAAATATACCCCGAGAAGTTATAGGGTTTGTTGTATACGAGTGCTAGCATAGCGGATGCAGTAGATAGACTCATCCCATCATAACCAGCCTTCCTACCAGACAGGCAAACAATCATAATGTGCATCAAGTACCTCCAGACCTTAGTGAGATAGGCCTTGCGGTATTGATCACGTGGGATAGTCGGGTATCCAAGCCGACCCATGCCCCCGGCAATAAACACATGGGAGAAAGCCACGGGCATCTCCGAATCGTCTGGAAACTGAAAGAAATCCCGAATGAGTTGCTCAGAGATAATAATTTCTCGCTCGTTGACATGAGAAATGATCCGCGGATATCCAAGGTCTGAATTGACCGCAGCATTAACCCAAAACTCTGAGACTTGATCCTTGTATATGGGTGTTGTAGCAGTGATAGCAGTATATATACGGGATCGGCGGAGAAAAGCAATCATCGGACGGTACGGAGCCGCCGATTCCTTTTCATCATCTAAGAACGCCGTGACATTATGTCTCGGTTCCCAAAACAAAGCGTTAACGTGAGCCATATCTGAAATAAGACAAAAAACTTGAAAACCATTAGTCTCAACAATTAACATTGACATTTTTTGAATTTAAAATGTCTTGCGACACAATCCTTGTGTCGCAGGATACACTGCGACATAACGAGTTATGTCGCAGTTTTGCAATTTAATCAATTTAATGATTTACTAGCGACATAACATTTGTGTCGCACAAAGGGCAGCGACATAAGAATTGTGACGCAGACATAATCAGCGACATAAAGCAGCGACACAACAATTGTGTCGCAGTATAGCAGCGTCATAGCACAGCGACACAAGTAGTGTGTCGCTACATGTCTACTGCGACACAACAATTGTGTCGCTACATGACGAGCGTCATAAGACAGCGACACAAGTGTTGTGTCGCAATGATGAACAGCAAGAAACCCAGAAATTTCGGATGAACAAAAATTTGGGGGTTTTGTGTTTAAAGCATATCCGAAGGTGTAAAAGTATTGCAGGAACATAAATCAACAACTATTAGGCATTTTAGAACACATTCAAGCATGCAATTTGTACAAAATATCTAAACCTAGATAGACCGAAACTTCAAATGTCAATAAAATCAAAACTAGGAAGTTATAGATGTTAATATTGGTACCTATAGAAGCGGAATAAGAAGGAGAACAAGATTCGGGCGAAGAAATTCACAGAAAGTCCACCGAAATCACAAAATAATCGAAAAACGAAGCGGGTTGCTTGTGTCGCTAGATTTGGTTGTGTCGCTGGATTTGAATTTTTGTGTCGCTGGTAATTAATATCTAATTACAGCGACACGAGGGTATTTATACCCCTAACACAAGGCAGCGACACAACGTGCGACACAAGCCTTGTGTCGCTGAAAATATCAGCACAATTAGCGACATAAGAGTGCGACACAATGTCTGTGTCGCTGGGCCACAAGTATGCGACACAATGTCTGTGTCGCAGGTTGGTCAACACAAGTAAGCGACACAAGACTTGTGTCGCATTAGTCAATCAAGAGTTCACGTTTTGAAGATTTTGTATATTTGTGACACTTAGTGAACAAAAGTAAAAACAGATTTAGATGTGTCATTGTAGGAATCATATTAGAAAGACAGACTCGCAAGACAATATCAAACTTTAATTCGATTACCAGTATAATTGTCCAATGTTAAGTTTACCAAGAAAGTTATCAAGCCTTAGACGCAGTCTGAAACAAGACGATTATCAGTATTGTTTATCCACTTAAACATGTAACACACACAACTTCAAGCTTAGCAGTTATTGTGAAAGTGAATAGATCTCTTGTGACTCCCCCATAGATATACTCTTTGTATTTAGTCATGCTCAAAACCTCGATTAGTTAGAGAAAGTGTTTGAATTCAACATTTTTAAGAATCAAGCCAGCGGTGACAGGTCTGTACTTACGTACAACAGAGCGACATTCACTTGATTCAGGTGTAAGCAAAAGCAGACTTGGTCAAACCATTTGGCGACCTTGTAAGTAATCTTAGATTTTATAAGATGTAAAAGTGCTTTGACTTTTGTTTGCTTAAAGTTTGAAAGTATACTGACTGAGACCAGGTCTGTACAAACGTACAACAAAGGAAACAGACAGTATAAATCCCCAAATGTCGTCAGATACAAACTCAATTCAATTGAAGCATGGCAAGCTAATACATAAGAATTTAAGACACATTGTCATACATCATATGATGGTCATCATAAAAGAGTAAACACAGAGTTAAGTATTTCTTAATTGCGCAAAGAGGTGTGGAAACATGTCTACCAATATATCGTGCAAGTAGTCAGGTGTTTATAAGAGCAAAAATAACACGTATAAGATAAACCTACTGATATATCGAGGATAAAATTTGAGATTGTCGTTTGAGGAGTGTCTCCTAATGTACTATCATATTCCTAGTTGTTTTGAGACACAACTAAACGTCTTTTAACAAATGTTGCAACGTTGCTTTTCTTAAATGTTAAATAAACATCAAGAATGGCTATTGCTTAGTTCCCCCTTTTTTTTTTTTTTTTTTTTTTTTTAGTAAAACTTTAACAAATAATAATAATAAGAACATAACAGACTAAGGTCACAAATATTACTTTTGAATGGGAAAGAAACGTAAACCTATCATGTTGACAAGCTCATCAAAACGAGCACGGGAAAAGGCTTTGGTGAACAGATCGGCATTCTGCTTAAGGGTATCTATTTGGACCAGATCAATTAGGTGTTTCTCATAACGATCACGAATGAAATGAAACCTAATTTCTATATGTTTGGTCTTAGAATGTTGGACAGGATTACGAGTGATACATATAGCAGCAGTATTATCTATATGAATAGGAGTCATAGTTAAGAGTAAACCGTAATCGCGCAACTGGTGTTGTATCCAAAGAACCTGGGAACAGCAACTAGCAGCAGCAATGTATTCAGCCTCTGCGGTTGAGGTAGAAACAGTTGTTTGCTTTTTGCACTGCTATGATACGAGCCGAGGTCCAAGAAACTGACATCCACCAGAAGTAGACTTCTTATCCATATTGCATCCACCATAGTCCGAGTCCGAATAAGCAGAAAGCGCGAAAGTTTTCTCATTTGAATACCATAGACCAAGGGTTGGTCTATATTTGAGATAACCAAAGATTCGCGTAACTGCCTTCATATGAGACACCTTCGGTTTAGCCTGATACCTGGAACAGAGAGAGACTGCAAAGACAATGTCCGGACGTGATGCCGTGAGATACATCAAAGAACCAATCATAGATCGGTAATCCTTTTCCGGACAGTCCTCTTCATCTTCCGCTGGACCAATGTGATGATTTAGCTCTAAGGGCGTCCCATAGGGTTTACAGTCAGTCAAGTTATACCGCGTAAGCATATCATTGACATACTTGGACTGATGAATATAAATCCCCTTAGCAGACTGTTCGACTTGTACGCCCAAGAAAAAATTCAGCTCTCCCATTGCACTCATTTCAAATTCTGACTTCATAATCCGTTCGAAGTCGCGACACAGTTCATCCTTGGTAGAACCAAAAATGATGTCATCCACATACACCTGTACTAATAACAAATCCTCCCCGGCATGCTTAATGAAGAGAGTACTGTCGATTTTGCCTCGAACAAAACCGTTCTTCAGAAGATGAGTTGCAAGCCGCTCATACCAAGCTCTTGGGGCTTGATGTAGACCATACAATGCTTTGTCTAGCTTGCAGACATAGTTTGGATGAACAGAATCTTCAAATCCAGGTGGCTGTTTGACGTAGACCTCTTCAACAACCTGACCATACAGAAAGGCGCTCTTCACATCAAGTTGATAAACCCGAAATCCCTTGAAAGAAGCGTATGCCAGAAAAATGCGAATGGATTCCAAACGAGCAACCGGAGCGAATACTTCATCATAGTCCAAACCTTCAATCTGAGTGAAACCCTGAACCACTAGACGTGCTTTGTTACGAATTACCACACCCCGATCATCCTTCTTCACACGATATACCCAGCGAGTGCCAATTGGATGAACACCCTTGGGTAAAGGGACCAAAGTCCATACTTGCAACTTTGTGAATTGTTGAAGTTCTTCCTGCATAGCCTCAACCCAGTATGGATCGTTTAATGCATCAGCTGTCTTCTTCGGTTCTACTTGGGAGAGAAAGCATTCTTCAATTTTCGAAGCAAGACAAACAGGATCAGTGACGGTAATAGGAGACGATGTCGACACGGATTGTTCAGCAACAGCAATCTGTCTTCTCGTTAAAACACCTTTGTTTAAATCACCAAGAATGGCATCAACTGGATGTGACACATTTATCCTAGAACTCGGAATTGCAGCTGGAACGATGATAGAATCAAGGTTTGTGGAGTCAGCTTCAAGTTCGAGTTGAAGTGCCGGTAAATCTTCAAGGTCAGATGCAGGTGATTGAACAGAATCCTCAAACATTTGTTCCTCATCATTTGTAGGATCAGGAACATTCTCAGTAACGAGTGGAGGTGGAGTCTCACCAGTTGCTGGTGTTCCTGTTGGTGGTGGAGGAACAGAGATAGGTGGAACTTCAGAAGCGATGTCCAGCCCATGAAGTAGGGTCACTATATCCTCTTCTTCATTTTCTTCAGGAACATTGAAAGAATCAAACAGAGTTTGATAGTCAAACAAATATTCGGGTCCCTTCCCTTGAGGGTTGTCAGTGTAATGGAAGAAGGTAACCTCAAAGTGTTCTTCCACACGCTTGGTCACTAGGTTATACACACGTTTGTTTGGTGAGTTATTAGAGAATCCTAGAAAAACGCCTTCACAAGATTTCTCACCAAACTTAGCAATTCGTTCTTTGGTGTGCATAATAGTGCATAGACAGCCAAATGGTTCAAGAAATTGTAGATTAGGCTTTCTGTTGTTGAACAATTCATAGGATGTCTTGTTCTTCTTCTTAATCGTTAATACCCGATTTAGAACGTAGCAGGCCGTATTCACAGCTTCGGCCCAGAAGGTGATTGGAAGCTTAGAGTCAGATAACATTGTACGTGCAGCCTCAATCAAGGTTCTATTCTTACGTTCTGCAACCCCGTTCTGCTGTGGAGTCCTTGCGGCACTGAATTGGTGTTCAATACCATTGCTCAAACAGTACAGTTCCATAATCGAGTTCTTAAACTCTGTACCGTTATCACTCCTAATTTTCTTGATTCTCAAATCACAAAGATTTTGAAGTTTATCGAATAGATAAATGAGAATCTCAGGCACTTCATCCTTGGTCTTCAGAAAATACACCCAAGAAAAACGCGAATAATCATCTGTCACAACTAAGTAATAAGAAGTACCTCCCAAACTCTTCTTTCTGACAGGCCCGAACAAATCCATGTGCAAAAGTTCTAATGGCTTCTCAGTTGAATTCACCATCTTTGGTCTGTGAGACTTCTTGTGTTGTTTGCCCTTCTGGCATGGAACACAGTGATCATTTAAACCAAAAGATTGTTTGGGAACACCTCGCACAAGATCATTCTTGATCAGGTAGTTCATCTTGCGAAAGTGCAAGTGTCCCATACGTCTGTGCCATAATAACGATTCTTTCTCAGGAGCTTTAGAAAGAAGACAAGTGAGCTGTGTAGTTTCCACAGTACTCATGTCCAGAATATACGTGTCTCGCTCCCGAGATGCCCTCAGTAGCACCCATTCTTCAGGGATCACAAATCCCGGCTTCAATATACAACATTCAGTGTCTGAAAAAGTAGTAGTGTACTTTTTATCGCACACTTGAGAGACACTGAGGAGATTGTGTTGTAATTGCTCCACAAAATTTACCTTCTCAAAGCTTACCATTCCATTGGTGAGCGTACCTTGACCAGAAATAACTCCCCCTTTATCACCAGCGAAGGCCACATACCCTCCATTGAAAGCATGAACTTCAGATAAAAGAGAAATATCACCGGTCATGTGCCGAGAACAACCGCTGTCGATATACCATTTACTATTCTTTACAGATTCAGGTTGCTGCGGCACCACAAACAAGGTACATTAGTTAGAAATGGAGACCCAAGCCTTTATAGTCTTGGGTACTCCAGTAACATCATCAACAATGACCACATCAATCAAAACTCTGTTTTCAAAAAGTTTAGAATATTTGACTGATGAGGTATTGTTAGATGTAGAATCTTTGCAAGATTCCTTAATCTTCCAAACTTGTTTTGGTTTGGATGCTTGCAGGTCAACAACTTTGGGCTTTAAGTTTTGCAAAGTATTTTGCTCAACTTTGTTGACTTTAACAGCTGGGATAGTAGGCTTAGAGCATTTCATTGAAATAGGCTTCTTTGAAAGTTTAAGTTTTGAAATTTGAGAAACCTGTTTCCCATACTGTTTCTTTGCAAGCACATGACAATTATTTATCAAATGACCTTGCTTCTTGCAGTAGAAGCAAGATCGTTGCTCAAAACAAGATTGAGATTTAGGAACAAACTGATGAGCTCGACCAAAAGAAGCATGTGTTGAACAATCACACTTGTGTGAGCATTCAACAGCGGTAGATGCTTTAGTTGAAATTTTAGAAGATTTATTTAATTTAATCGTTTTAGAAACAATCTTCTTTTGAGGTTCAGCCATAGCTTTACCTTTTCCTTTTGTTATAGCCTGTTCTTTTTGTTCGATAGTAATTATATGATTTTCAGGCTTGACGTTTTTCTTAACTGGTCGATACTCTTGATCAGTTATATCCTCAATTTCAATTTCCTCTTCAATAATACGAGGAAGCACAGAAAGAGTCTTTCCTAATTTAGGCTCAACTATATTTTCAGATTTAATGAGATCAGTTTGATGAATCTTGGCCTTAATAGGTTTAACTTTCTCAACCTTTTGAGTCTTACTTGTGTCAGACTCACTAGTATTAGCCCTAATAGGTTCGTGCCCACTAGTTTCAGGTTGTTCACATGCAATGATGCCATTTTCAGCCTTAACTAGCTCAGGCTTACTTATATTGATGCTCACAGTTGGTTTGACAGTTTTAACATCTATCTTAGTAAAGATAGGCATCGTATCATTTACATTATCCCTAACAGGCATAGGTAAATAATCCTTAGGAGGTGGGACTTGATGAAAACCAAGTCCTGCCTTACTCTTAGTATCAGTCCTCTGTGCCTGTAGGATCTCATCAAAGACTAGAGAGGATGTGGAAAAGTTTGAAAGCTTTTTCTTCAAATTTAGAACTTCAGTTTGAGATTCAACAAGTTCCCTTTTAACAGATGATAGCATATCAACATAGCTACCAATTTCATCTTGCTGTTCAAAAATTTTAGCTTTTAGTTCCTTTTTCTCTTCCAAAACAGCTTTTAACTTTTGACCACTGGCCTTATCACTGTTCCGTAACATATTATTTGTTTCAGTTAAATTTTCTATGACAGTGTTAAGGCGTGTGGTATCCTCTCTATACCTATTTAGCTGGTTAGTTAATTTAATGCATGATACACAAGATAAGGGTTCATCATGTACCTCATGCACTTCAGCCATTAGTGCCCGTTCTGTATCATCTTCATCTGGGTCAGACCATTCCCAAGCATTGTTGGAAAGCAGTAGCGCAGCGGAAACCATCGCTTTTTCATCAGATCTGGTCTTCTCAGATGAGTTGGATTGAGAGGGCTTGGACAAACCGGAAGGTGGATTCTTCTTTCTGTCACATTCGCGAGCGAAGTGTCCATAGTTGTGACACTGGTAGCATTTCACCTTGCTCTTATTGAATCCAAGACCCTTCTCTTCCGGGTCAGTCACGTTCTTCCGTCCAGTCTTCTTCAAAAAATTCTTTACCCGTCTTGTGAGCATAGCCATGCTCCACTTTAAATCCATTCTTTCAAGCTCTTCATGATCGATTTGACTGAAATCTTCTTCAGTCATATTCACCGTGCTGTTCTTGTTTGATAGGAAATCATCATATGCTGACAGAAAAGCGGTGAATACAGCAGCATGTTCCTCAGCAACTGCAGGAGATGCTCCTTTAAGATTGGAGTAAGTACCACCTCCACTAGCGAAGTTTGTGGTAGTATATCCAAAACCACCAGATAAATTAGGAGCACCAGAACCCCCAGAGAAGAAAGCAGCCCCAGCAGCTTGAGTCGCTGCAGCAGGAACATCCACACCATATAACATGGGATTCTGAATATGTGCAGTAGCCTTGGTCTCCTTCTTCTGCATGTCCAAGAGGTCAGCAGCAATCTGTCCAATTAGATCATCAAGCTCCATATCCATTATATCCTCATCCTTTTCCATCAGCAGCACGCGAGTATTCCATTTCTTTGGTAATGAACCCAGAAGCTTCTTGTTTACGTCAGTTTTGTCGAGATTTACTCCACCCTCAACCAATTCACTTACGAGCTGAGAATATCGACTACACATATCTTCCAGAGACTCAGTAGGTAACATGTCGAAGACCTCAAACTGTTTCTTAACCAGATCCAGTTTGTTTCTTTTGTACTGATCACTACCACCACATTTCTTCTCAAACCCTTTCCATAAATCATAAGCGGTCTTGTGATGGCGTAGTTGTCTCAAGATCTGTTGAGGTAAGGCCATAGTAATCGCAGAATAGGTCTTTCGTTCGGTATCGAAGGCCTTACGCTCTTCAGGAGTCATTGATTTGATGGACTTTTCAGGAATAGGTCCATTAAATATACCGGTTCGAACAGGACGTTCATATCGTTCTTCTAGATAGATCAGCATCTCAGCATCGTTGAAAGATACAAAAGCTTCAAACCGTTGATGCCAGTCTAAGTAGTTCATGCCCGTAGTGTACATCGGTGGTTTGTTTGTAGAACCCACCTCACTTGAATGCTTCAGCATTGCTCCAACCTGTTGAAGTGAAGTAGAAGTAGACATTGTAATTGACTCGAAAGAATACTCAAACAGTTTGAAAAACTGTAAAATGCGACACAAGTGATATGTCGCAGAGTCTATGTCGCAAGAAGACGAGCAGCGACACAATGATTATGTCGCAACTGATCAGACAGCGACACAAGTGTTATGTCGCAGTGCTATGTCGCACAATTAAGGTCGCTGAAGACCTTGTGTCGCAACACTATGTCGCTGAAACCCTATAGCGACACAATATTATGTCGCACACTGTGTCGCAAAAACGGCGCTGTCAGTACAAACAAGCCTCAAAAACACAGATTTTCGAACCCTAAAATTTTTTTATCCAAAAGCCAATAAAAATATAGCTTTCTAGGTTTAAAAACACTATAAAACAACTATATAGTACCACTAAAGAAAATCAAATACTAGAAAAGTGTCAAATGATCAAGAAAAAGCATGAAAGATTAACCAAATGATTTGAAACCACTATCAATCAATGATATTGGCTCTGATACCAATTGTGGATCCCTTAATGGTGATCTTTACTCAAATCAAATGGCTAATGAAGACACAACAATAGATATAAAGTTTGTATTAAGTGCAAATCAAAACAAAACAAAACTTTATAAGCTCTAATCCCAAAATATTCTTCTTTAACTTTGTGTAGCAGCCAAATACAGAGAATAAATGATTGGGAAAAATGTCTTACCCTAAAATTCTCTAACAAAAGTATTTATACTAAACTGTCTGGCCGTTCTGCGACACAAGCCTTGTGTCGCAGAGATCACTATTGCGACACAAGCATTGTGTCGCACCTATCACTTATGCGACACAAGCCTTGTGTCGCAGTACACAGAAAATGTAACTTTATTTACTCTATTACATTTACAGACACAGTACAGACTTGACCAACTGACAGACACTCTAATATGTATCAACATTGACCTAGATTCAGTCAGTGTATCCTAAAAAACTAGAGCAAACTCGACCGTGAAACAAGAATACCGTTTTCAAGGTCTCTAGTCAAACTATGTCGCTCTGTTGTACGAAAGTACAGACCTGTCACCTCTGGCTTGATTTTAGATTTGTTTGTTTCTAACCCTAGTCTTGTCCTATAATTGAAACATGTACCTATGTACATTGCTGATAAAGCAAATCGACTCGACTTTAAAGATGAAATAAGATAAACAATATCTGATACATGCCATTCATGACTGTCTAGATCTTAAGGGTATATCAAATGTAAGATTCACAGGAAATTGTGAACAATAATCTTATATGTGCTTGAGAATTCTAAATGTCGAATGCTTAAGCGGACATCAATACCAATAATCGTTGTGTTCTATTAATTACAACAATAATAATCAAAGGAATAAATGAAAATTCCTAGCTATGTCTTGCTCTCATCATGGCTAATTCGATCTTTGTATCAGTGACTCTCTCAAAAATATTGTACTTTTCAAAATATGAACAATTTCATATTTGCAATTTTCATTTTATGTTATTTTTAAGTGTTTTAAATAAATAAATGAATAAAAGTTCTTTGTCTTTGGGAAATGTTTACATTTTGTTTGTTTAATTGTTCAAACCTTGCTCAATTAAGTATCTAAGTATTTAGGTAATTGCTAATTATTTTAAAATGGAAAAAGATAAACTTTTTAATTTAAAAATTCTAAGTTCGTATGAACTTAGAGGGTATGTTCGAAGACTAAGTTCGTACGGACCTAGACTTGGGTATAAAAGGGGGTCAATGTTAGTCAAACTCACATTCTCAAAAACCCTAAGTTCGTACGAACATACTGAGACCCTTCGAACCTACATACGAACATACCCGTTGTTGTCATTTTTCAAATTAAATTCAATTTCTGGACGTTGTTTTGCAATTCCAAACCGGTAATCTTCACCAATAACATAAACCGCATCTTTGTAAGACATTTATTCATGATTTGAACAGCTAAATCTATACACATTCGGATTTAAGTTAGTTTTTAACAAAACAAACTTAAAAATTAAAATTTTGATTGTGTAAGTGATTAAAATTGATGTGTTATAGTTGCTTTAGTCTATACGCATGTAGGCGCCACTTCTTCAAGTTCCTGATTGCATTTTAGAGACCAAAAATTTTGAACATGTTTTTTTCAGTACTTGCGTTCGAACATACATGTTCGTACGAACCTAGCCAATGTAAGTTCGTATGAACTTAATTTTGACTTGGTCAAATAGTAAGTTCGTACGAACCTACAAAGGCTGTAAGTTCGTACGAACTTATTTGTTCGTACGAACCTACTATGGTTTGAATTTTGAAATTTTTTTTAGACTAATTCTAATTGTAGAATCTTGCTTGCAGGGTTCTTAATTAGTTATGTCTATTATTTAACTTTATTACTTGTTATTTTTGGTGTGTTTGTATTTCTTTTTGCAAAAATGGCTGATCTTGTGCGTGAGTTCTTTAACAAGCATAACGTAGCAGTTTCGTTTGACTTGGCCAATCCGGCGGCCGCACAGTTTCGAGGCATGCTGGAGTTTCTCATGCGCTCGCGTGTGTTTTATGCTCTTACTCACTCGCCAACGCTATGTTTTCCATTTCTTAGCCAATTTTGGGCTACGGCGATACATGATTGTCAGCCTCAGCCTCCGGTAATAAGGGCTACCGTCAATGGGGTCGATATCGAGTTTTCTGCCGATTTTCTAAGGCAGGTTCTGCATCTGGGGATTGACGAACAGGAAGATGGCCCAACTTCTTTTTCTCTTGATATGCGTGCTGGCGCGTTTCAACGCATGGGCTATGTGGGAGATGTTGTCCACACCCAATACACCAAGAGTCTGGTGTACGGCCAGTGGCGCTATCTAATGCACATCCTGCTGGTGTCGTTCGGGCCAAAGAAGGCGGGATTTGATACCATGAACCATAAGCTAGAGTCTGGGATGATTTCCCTTGTCTACAATAAACCTTACAGCTTCTCGCAGTACTTTTTCGATGAAATGGTTCAGCAGATTAAGGGGAGTGTGAAGGAGCACTTTATTCTATACCCCCGGTTTGTCATGATGGTGATAAACGCCCTTCTTCCGAATCTTCCAGTTCTGAATCCGGTGGTTCATCCGATGCCGATAGATAAGAAGATCTTCAGTCACTGCCTTAGTCACAACAAACGACGAGCTGTTGCTGATAGGCCTCAGGCCGTGCCTTTGTTTGGGGCGATTATTGATGCTGCTTATCAGCCTCCACCAAATCATGGTTGGTTGGATGTGCCTATGCCCTAGGCAGCTGCTGAGGTTCAAGCTCAAGAACCCGAGCAGGCACAAGTTCAAGAAGAAGTGGCTGCTGTTGAGCCACAGCAGGAAGTTGTTGAAGAAATCTTCCAGCAGATAGAGCACCCTGCTGAAGGCGAGTGTGTTGACGCTAATGTTGCTGCTGAGTTGGTTAGGGAAGTTCTTTAGGGCGAAGCAGGGCACAGTGATACAGCTTTCTCTTCCGAGCCCACTTTTGATGCTCTTTTCAAGGACATTGATGACTACTCTGTAGCCCGAGACACATGGTCTCCACCTGCTGCTGAAGCTGATAAGGATGCAGCTCTTGATTCTGAGGCTACAGAATCTGATGCAGGTGATGATGATGATGGTAATGATGATGATGATGACGAGGACCGCCCTATGATTGGGTTTCTTGGGTCAAAGGGGGTGTTGATTGACCCTAAGGCAGCCCGGGAGAAGGAAAAGGGCAAGCGAAAAGTTCAGGAGGATGATGAATATGTTCTCGAGGACTCCGATGATGAATCTGAACCGGAACAGTTTAGGTTGCAGGCACGCAAGCGCCAGCGTCCAACTGGTGTGGTTATTGGAGCGGGTGGTTCTGCTCCTACGATTGTCACACCTACACCACCACCCGTTGCTCCATCAACAGTACAACAACCACCAGTTACATCTACAACCACACCACCCACACCTTCTACTGCCCCACCTACGACTCAACCCACCCAATCTGTTCCCAACCCGGCTGCTCTTCTCTCCGACCCGGACAAGTTTACCTATCTTGAGGGCCGGATCACTAGCCTGATGGATATGGTGACTGCTTTGACTGCTGTTGTTACAAGCCAGGAAGTACGAGTCACAAATCTGACAGCTATTAATGAACGCTTAGAGTAGAACCTTGAAAAGGTAGAAGATCAAGTGCGGCTCAATGAGGTCACTATCTTCCAAATGAAGTTCCAGTCGCTCAGGGGGGATAAGACAACAGCATGCAAGGAAGATGAGCTGAGACTCAAAGCTGATAATGATCGTGACGATGATTCAAGTGCACCCAAAGAAGGTGAGCTGCCTGGCTCTTCATCTAGAGTGCAAGGTGCAGTTATAGCTCAGGGGGAGTCTGGTCAAGGTTCTGGTGTGAGCGGATCTGGACAAGGTGCACCGAAGCCTCAAGAAGAAATTGAACCATCTGGAGGGTGGAACAAAGAGTCCAGTGAGGCACCAGCAGAAGGGTAAGACTGGAGCAAGAAAATCGAAGAAAAAACGGATCAGAAAGGTGGTTAGGGAACAGAATCAGGGTCTGGTGTTGGTGCAATGGCAGATGGTGGTAGTAGCCAGAAATCAGGGTGGGGTGCAAAGAAGAATGAAAATGAAGCTGAGAAGGCTAGTAGTAAAACACAAGAGTCCCCTATAAATATTGCTGAGACTGATACTATCGAGGCATTGCTTGGTTTCGATGACCCGGATAGTGATTGGTCAGAATTAGAGGAAGGGGAGATCCTCAGTAAAGAGGTTGCTGATTGGAAATCAGATGAAGAGGTCCTACCTGATGCTGATGCAGATGTGGACGAATTCGTGATAGATACACAACCTGTTACTGAAGTTGTGGTTGAGAGTGAAGCTGGCGAGAAAGTGATCGACTTGGAGCAGGACTTAGCTCCTGAAGTTGATTCAGATTCAGAAGAAGTTGAACCAACTCGAGAAGAGTTAAAGAGGTTATGGTTCAAAAAGGTTGAAAAGGAACCAGAGATTAAATATAAAGGTGATATCAGGGTCAGAGGATCGGGCGGGTTGAAGCGTGGAATCATAAGTTGGTTTTATGACAGTGATCTTAAACTGTTCATATTAAAAAGATATGATGAGATTCAGTACTTGAAAAATAAACTAAAGACCTTTAGCTCGCTGCCGAATATTGAATTGAAGGAGCTTGCCTGGTTAGACTTGGTAAATATTGGCAATGATCCTTACGCTAGTACTTTGGAAAGAATCTTAAAGCGTGAAGGAAGATCCAATAAGTTTGAAAGTCTAAAGCCAAAACCGGGTAAAAGAGTTCCAGATCTGACCAGGATTGACCCTTTCACTAACAAGCCATGGATGAAGATGGTCTACAGACCGGTCAAGTGCTTGAAGAGAGTTCCTTTGAAGAAAATGCCACAAAACATTCTTGCAAATCTCAAGTGGTGGTACGTTGACAGCAAGACGGCTGAAGCTGTGATGGAAGATGCTGAGGAAAATGTGCTGCTAAGAGTGTATGACAGTTTGCATCTGGTAAACTTGTCTAAAGACGATCTGATGAAGCTTCATGTAAACAAGATCTTGTATAGAGACAACTGGAGACATGAAGGACGTAAATATCAGAGGGTCGTCAATGTGTGCATTGAGAAAGGCTTATGGGCTGAGAGTCGACAGAGTTGATCAAGAATCAAGTTTCGACAAAGCCAGAAGACTGAAGACTGACCGAGCTATTGTCAAGGGGGAGTCTGTTGGTGCACGTTTGGTGACAACAGCTCTTATTTTGTAATAGTTAGTTTTGTTATTAGTTTTGTAGTTAATAATGTAATTTGTTTATTAACTTAGCCTTTTTAGTATTTAGTTTGTATGTTCGTACGAACCTATATGTTCGTACGAACCTAGGAAGTTCGTGCGAACCTAGGAAGTTCGTACGAACATGTAAGTTCGTATGAACCTAGGACATGTAAGTTCGTACGAACTTACTGGATATAAATACTAAGTTGTAATATTTTATTTGTACGCTTTTTAATCAGTTATATTCGAATATACAGTGCTATCTTCGAATACCTACGAACTTATACACTTAACACTTGCATTTACTTGTTTTGTTGTTGTTTATTGTGTATTATACCATTCCGCAAGCTAATACACATTGTAATCCCGTTTGGATCCGTGCAAAGGGACTTTCAGATCCGGTTGTTCATTTGATGCCGGTCGATAAGAAAATTTTCGGTCATTGCCTCAGTCACAACAAACGACGAGCTGTTGCTGATAGGCCTCAGGCCGTGCCCTTGTTTGGGGCGATTATTGATGCTGCTTATCAGCCTCCACCAAATAATGGTTGGTTGGATGTGCCACAGGCCCAAGCAGATGCTGCGGTTCCACTTTAAGAACCAGGGCCGGCTCTGGCACACGAAGAAGTGGCAGAGCATGTAGCAGATGTTGCTGAGCCACTACAGGAAGTTATTGAAGATATCCTGATCCAACAAGAGCACCCTGCTGAGGGAGAGCGTATTGACGCTGCTATTGCTGAAGGTTTGATCAGCGAGGTTCTTCATGTTGAAACAGGCCCAAGTGATGTAGCCTCGGGTTCGCGAAGACAAACTATTGAGGAGGAACTGCAAGACGTTGACAAGTATTTCTCTGAAAGTGTTGATGCTGCCGAGCCAGGTGCCGCTGATAAGGATGCAGCTAATGATTCTGAGGCCACTGAGACCGATGCTGAAGATGATGATAATGATGATGATGATGATGGGGATGATGGTGATTCGGATCAGCCTATGATCATTTTCCAAGGCTCTAAGGGGGTGTTGCGTGACCCCAAAGCTGCCAGGGAAAAGGAGAAGGGAAAGAGAAAGGTCCAGGAGGATTATGACTATATTCTCGTGGACTCTGATGCTGAATCTGAACCAGACCGGTTCCGGGTGCAATCACGTAAGCGCCCGCGTTCCTCTAGTATTGTTATTGAAGAGGGTGGTCAAGCTCCTCAAATCATATCTCATTCTCCACCACCCGTCGCTCCACCGATTGTTCCATCACCACCGGTTACATCCACAACAACACCACCCACACCTCCATCGGTTACACCTGCTACTGCCCCTCCTATGACTCAACACACCCAATCTGTTCCCAACCCGGCTGCTCTTCTCTCTGATCCGGACAAGTTTACCTATCTTGAGGGCCGGATCACTAGCCTGATGGATATGGTAACTGCCTTGACTGCTGTTGTTACAAGCCAGGAAGTACGAGTCACAAATCTGACAGCTATTAATGAGCGCTTAGAGAAGAACCTTGAAAAGGTAGAAGATCAAGTGCGGCTAAATGAGGTCACTATCTTCCAAATGAAGCGTCAGTCGCTCAGGGGGGATAAGACAACAGGATGCAAGGAAGATGAGCTGAGACTCAAAGCTGATAATGACCGTGACGATGATCCAAGTGCACCCAAAGATGGTGAGCTGCCTGGCTCTTCATCTAGAGTGCAAGGTGCAGTAATAGCTTCGGGGGAGTCTGGTCAAGGTTCTGGTGTGAGCGGATCTGGACAAGGTGCACCGAAGCCTCAAGAAGAAATTGAACCATCTGGAGGGTGGAACAAAGAGTCCAGTGAGGCACCAGCAGAAGGGTCAGACTGGAGCAAGAAAATCGAAGAAAAAATGGATTAGAAAGGTGGTTGGGGTGCAGAATCAGGGTCTGGTGTTGGTGCAGCGGCAGAAGGTGGTGGCAGCCAGATCTCAGAATGGGGTGCAAAGAAGAATGAAAACGAAGCTGAGAAGGCTGGCAGTGGATCTGAGCAGACTCTAGTGAATCTAGCTCAGACTGAAACTATTGAAGCGTTGCTTGGTTTGGACGATTCTGATAGTGAGGGATCTGAGTTAGAGGAAGGAGAGATTTTGGATAAGGAGGTTGCAGACTGGAAATCTGATGATGAAATTATTCCAGATGACGATGTTGATATTGATGAATTCATAGTGTCAAAGCAACCAGTAACTGAAGTATTTGTTGAGGATGAAGCTGTGGAGAAAGTGATCAACTTCGAACAAGACTCAGCTCCTGAAGTTGATTCAGATTCTGAAGAAGTTGAACCAACTCGAGAGGAGTTAAAGAAGTTATGGTTCAAAAAGGTTGAAAAGGAACCGGAAATCAAATATAAGGGTGATATCAGGGTCAGAGGATCGGGCAAGCTGAAGCGAGGCATCATAAGTTGGTTCTATGACAACAATTTGAAGTTGTTCATTCTAAAAAGATATGATGGGATTCAGTACTTGAAGAACAAGTTGAGGACCTTTAGCTCGTTGCCTAAAATTGAACTGAAGGAACTAGCTTGGATAGACTAAGTGAATATTGGTGATGATCCTTACGCTAGTGCCTTAGAAAGAATCTTAAAGCGTGAAGGAAGATCTAATCAGTTTGAAAGTCTGAAGCCAAAGCCGGGAAAGAGAGTTCCTGATCTGACCCGGATTGATCCTCTAACTAACAAGCCGTGGATGAAGATGCTCTATAGACCAGTCAAATGCTTGAAGAGGGTTCCGCTGAAGATAATGCCACAGAACATTCTTGCAAATCTCAAGTGGTGGTACGTGGATAACAAGACTGCTGAGGCAGTAATGGAAGATTTTGACGAAAAGGAGCTACTGAGAGTTTATGACAATTTACATAAGGTAAACTTTCGAAGGACGATTTGATGAAACTTCATGTAAACAAGATCTTGTATAGAGACAGCTGGAGACATGAAGGACGAAGGTATCAGAAGGTTGTGAAGGTGTGTGTTGAAAAAGGCTTATGGGCTGAGAGTCGACAGAGCTAATCGAGAATCAAGATTCGACAGAGCCAGAAGACTGAAGATAGATAGAGCTATTGTCAATGGGGAGTCTGTTGGTGCACGTTTTGTGACAACAGCTCTTATTTTGTAATAGTTAGTTTTGTAATTAGTTTTATAGTTAATTTGTAGTTTGTTTAATTAACTTAGCCTTTTTGTAAGTTGTATTGTAAGTTCGTACGAACTTGCTGGGTATAAATACCAACTTGTAATGTTTTATTCAAAAAGCTTTTGAAACTGATATATTCGAATATACAGAGCTATCTTCGAATACATACAAACTTATACTATAAACACTTGCATTTCACTTGTTTTATTGTTGTTTGAGTGTATTAAACCTTTCCGCAAACTAATACACGTTGTAATCCCGTTTGGATTCGTTCAAAGGGACTTTCACTGAACCTTCCATGACACCCAAGCCCAACTTAAAAATAAAGTTTCTTTTGAGAGTAAGGGTGTGTTGGAAGTAAATCAAGAACCAAAACCCAAAGTTGAGTTTGTGAAGCCTACATCTAAAAATTTTACAATTAATAATGAACTAGGTAGACACACAGAACACAACTCATCTCTAAATTTACCTAATTTGGACTACCAAATGAGTCTCAAGGCTTCCAAAAAGGCCTCGGTGAAATGTTCTTGCTTTGTGTGTCACCAAAAGGGACATGTAGCAAGTATATGTCCAAATAAAGGTAAAGGAATACAAACACCACAGGTGAAGAAAGACCAATCACCTGTTAAAGCTAGCACTTCTCTGGCAAAGTTAAATCAATCACCTGAGTAGACTAGCGTAAACAAGAAAATGGCAAGTGTTTTCCAGAATGAAATTAAAATTAAAATTAAGGAAAATGCTGAAACATCGAGTAAAACTGGAATAAGCTATTAGAAAACTCCTAGTTTTCAGAGATCTCAACCACATTTTACTCCAGTGAAGTTTTCTTTAAATGATAGTCCTAGGAGCACTACTCCTATTAAAGGAAGCTCTTCAGGAAAATCCATTCGATCGAAAACTCCACAACGTTCTCAAACACCACGTAAAAGTTTTTCTAACCAAAGTGATAATAATAGGAATTCTCTGAATTCAAATTTGAACTTTCATACTAGGGTTAGATCGACTTCAAATCCAAGGGAAGTAAATCCGAGACTCTTCCAAAAGTCACCAGAACAAATGCCTTGTGGTAGTTCTGTAAATCACTAGATCTTGGTTCGATAACAACGTTATCTTAAAGTATTGAGGTGCGAAATCCCTCAATACGTTTAATTAAAGTTTATATAACTTATCTATTAATTAAAGGGCTTTGTTTTGATAATTAACTAGTGTTAATCCTTCAAAACCTAGCCTTTAATATAATAATCATATCTGGGCACAGAAAACGAGGTGTGTATGTAATTAATGCTGAGAGTGATGTAAGGCACGGATACCTAGAAATGACCTAGTCATTTCTATTTATATCAGTTTCAACTTGCAGGCCATGGGCCTTGCGAGTTGACTCAACTCGCAGCCCATGGGCCTTGCGAGTTGACTCAACTCGCAGCCCATGGGCCTTGCGAGTCCAGATGGGTTGCGAGCCTAGATCTCAATTCTAAACCAATGTACAAACTTGATAATAATTACACCAGTCCTATTACAAGCTAGATCTGTTGTCACAAAACATGTCCCAACAGACTCCCCTTTGACAATAGCTCTAGTGTCGTTATCTTCATCTTTGTCTTTGGTCTTTATTTGTAAATTTTACTGCCCATGTGTATCTTCATTTTAACACAAGTCTTGACCATCATTTGATAATCTCGTGCAAGATCACCCCATGCTTCAGTCGTCAAGATCCTATTTTCGTTTAACTTCAACAGATCCTTCTTAGACAGATTCATCAAGTGTCGATGGTCATAGACTTTCAAAATTTCTCATTCTCCTCCTTCAACCTCATCATCAGCTTCAACCATAACAACTTCACCAGTTTCTGAATCCACGTGCCAATTCTTAAGATTTCCCAATACATTTTGGTGGCATTGTCTTCAGTGGTATTTGCTGCACACATTTGACAGCTGGATAGGTTTTCATTCTTCGACGCCTTCCTGTTCTTTCGCTTCTTTCGTTAAGTTTGATAGTTTTTCCGACTCTTGACTTAATTCTTTGAAACTTCATTGACCGACCCTAAGTCTTGATAATCCTTTCTAAATATCTTCCAAAAGGATCATTACTAGGGTTATTCAACTCTAACCTAGCCAAGTCGCGAATTTCAAACCGAGGCAAAGAACTGAAGACTGCAAGCTTCTTTTTAAAGTATTGAACTCCGTCATATCTTTTTATAGCAAAAAGCTTCAGATCAGCGTCGTAGTACTATCCGATGATTCCTTTTCTTGGTACTTTCTTTCCAGTAGTATCAACCTCAGACATCCCAATCTTTCGCTTTTTCCTTTTCAAAGGTCTAAACATTGGATTGTTTCTGAGTTTTTCAGGAAGCTCATCTTCAGATTCAGAACTAGTTGATTCATCTAGATTTTCATCTAAATCAACAACTCTTTCTCCATGTTCGACCTGAATAACAACTTTGGTTTTGGATGGGCTCACGATATGTTCATCAATATTGGCATCGGGATCTACACCTTCGTCAAGCCCAACATCAGAAGTGGAGGTCCAATCTTCAGGAGGTACAAATTCTCCCTCCTCTAGATCAAAATCAATGTTCTCATCTATTTCATCTGGCATATTGCCTTCAGAATCGGATAAGTTCAACATTTCCAGACCTAAAGAAATACATACACAAGTATATTAATATCATAAATCCTTTCATTGATTTCCCTGAATCAATCTAAGAATTTTCTTATTAATGCCTTTGTGTGTTTAAAATACATTATATATACTTATAAATCTTTCATCGATTATCATAATCAATCTAAGATTTCGAAAGTCTTATAATATACAAACATCATATATTATATAATCTTATAAATCTTTTATTGATCATAGTCAATCTAAGATGACAAAACTCTTATAATATAGAAACATTCATAAATTATAAAATTTAAACATTAATGTATTACACATTCAAGTTCAAAAATCTTAATTACACAATTATATTACAATACAAAGTGTTGTTTCAACTTGCTTCACCTTCTTCAGCAGCTTCACCAGCATCAGCACTCCTCCACTTGTACCAGCAGACTCTCCCTGAATTACAGTCTACTGACCAGTCTTTGGAGGACCAGCCAACTCACTTTCTTTCGGAGCCGTGGGATCATCGTCTGTGTCATCTCTACGCTTCTTTGCTAGCTCATCTTCTCGACAGGACTCTTGGTAGATTAGTATCTCCCCCTGAGATGGCTTGTCCTTGATAAAGCTGGTAACCAAGCGATCAAGTCTGTCAATCTGTCTTTGCTTGTCAGCTACATCATCTACCAAATTGCAGTTGGTCTTGATCAGCAGTGAATAAGCTTTATTCTGTTAAGTTACATTATCTGACAAGGACAGAACTTGAGATGCCAAGGTGTTGGCGATACCCTCCAACTCTCGAACCCATAGACTCTAAGCTGATAATGCGTTCAGAATCAGTCGTAAGTGAGGTTGATGGAGCAGCAGTAGTGACTGGTGGAGGTGTGGAAGCAGGTGGTTGCATTTTCTTAGCTATCTCAGTAGCTACATCCGTCAAAAGGCGAGCGGGGCAACCCTGCTGGATTTGGTGGTTGGATGCGAGGACGGGCGAACCAAAGCAGCAATCATTTCAGCCTCAGTGGGCATAGAACTTGATTGAGTAGGAGCTGCAGAGGTTGAAGTTGTTTGCTTAGACAGCTTGCGAGGGCGAGGGACAAGCGACTCCTCCTCTTCATCTTCATCTTCATCTTCTTCAACAAGAATGAAGTCAGGATCCTGATCAGCGGCTTTTCTTTTTAATTTCAGTGATAGGTCCACAAACAACTTTGACCCTTGACGAATCATGCCGGCTGGAATCCCGGAGACAGACCCAGATGGTTGAGTCTCATCATCATCAGATTCAGAATCAGAAGGAGAAGCAGCTTCTCCATCTCTTCCCGATGGACCAGCATCACCAGATGGCTCAGCAAGTGGAGTCGGTCCAGAAGTACTCAGACCCTCAGCCGAATATTGATCTACATCTCTCAAGATCGGATCAGTGGCATCATCATGTTGTACCAAAACATCTTGCACCAGCTGTGCAGCAACTTCAGGATCCACCTGTGGCCCAGGTTGGTTTACCTGATCCAAAACCTCCTCAATCAGCTCCTGTGGCTCAGGTACAGCCTTTGCCACATCAACATCTAGCCAACCATGATTTGGTGGCGTTATGTACTAAGGATTGATCAAATAGCCAAAAAGTTCAGTCTGCTGAGGCTGCATATCAAAACGCCTCGAAGTATGCATGAACATTGCGTTATATCCACGTAGGCCGATAGTATCCACGTGAATATCTGGTTGAATAACCAGCAAATCAGGGAGATTAGCCCGAATGATCAGCATACAGAATCTCGGATAGATCATAAATGTGATCTAACACCCCCCAAGATCTGTCGAGCGAGTTCCCCAAAAATATAATCTCAAAAGCTATATGGTTTGTTGTAAACCAATGACAGTACTGCTGATAATAGAGAAGGGCTCAGCTCATCATATCCTCCCTTCTTGGGACCAAAAACTGTGACCAAGGCATGCCATAAAAATTTCCACTCGCCGAACACCAGAGCTTTGAGGAACTGATGTCCTCTCATGGGTCCGACGTATCCCATTCGTGTCATTGCTCCCTCTATGAAATCCGAAGGAAACTCAGTTGGTCCATCTTCCTGCTCGACGGTGCCCAGCTGTAAGATGTTCCGAATGTCTGTGGGAGAGAAGACAACAGGGCGATTATTAATCCTCGTCCGAATGACTGGAGGATTCACAACTGTATCATACTCATATTCGCCCACAATTGGGATAATAAACTCTGTCACAGTGCAGGCGACTCGGTAATAGCATATCGAATCCTCGATCGTGCCAAAAATGAGAGAACCCGAGCAACACGAGAGGCACCTCGTGCAGTGACGTCCAAGTCAACTAACACGTTGTGATGAGCAGCGAATTGTCTAGCCATATCTGTAATGTAAAATCACACAAATGTCAGACAATTAGTTTAACATATATTGATAAACTTATATAATCTACGACTCGTGATTGAACTATTAAGTTATGAAACTTAATCAACAATTATAGTCGTTAATCATATATAATCAATAAGTCTAACCCTTTACTGAACCTGTTACTAAAAGTCTCAAGTTGTAAAAATATATAACTTATTACAAGAAGTCGTAAGTCTTATATAAAGAGTGTATGGTTTTACGTGTTCACATTTAAGTCGACACGACTAACCATAGAAACATTTTAACTTATAACTCTTAATCAGGTAATAAATTTAGAGTTCGTAAATTAAAACGAAGTGGTCAACTCGCAATTCAACTCGCAAAAGCAGTCAACTCGCAGGTCAAGTAGTCAACTCGCAAGTTTAACTCGCAAAGTCAACAAGTCAACTCGTAGTTCAACTCTCAAGTCAACTCGCAGAGTTCAACTCGCAAGTCAACTCTCAGAGTTCAACTCGCAAGTCAACTCGCAAGACTGGTCTGCGAATTGAGCTGGATCTCAACTTGCAGGATGAACAGCAAGCATGATGTCACAATCAAAACTGACTTTTAGCAAGTTTTCAGACAATCAATTTATGCCATTTTGTACTAGTAACTTCGATTAACATAAACCCTAAGGTATCTTGTCATTTTGAGCACTATTTCATTGTGATTTGTATAATTTTTAAAACAAAACCCTCATTCTATGAAAATGTTGATTCTGAGTTAAATAATCGGTGAAATCAGTTGATTTATACCTTAAAATGTTCGTAATCTAAAGATGTATAAATGTTACGAAGTCAAAGGTTCAGTACTCGAATGGAAATCTCGAAAAATAAAATGATAATGGCAAGTTTCGATTCGCAGAATGTGGGTTCGCAAAAGTCAAAATGTCAATTCGCAGAACTGTGTATTTGACAAGTGAACTCGCAGGTACTTATACTCTGTGGACTCGGCTCGCAACATTCACTCAACTCGCAGAGTTAGTTCAACTCGCAAGTCAAGTCGATTCGCAAACCAAAAGTCAATTCACAACTTTGACCAAAAACTAAATTTTTATTTTTGGGGTTATTTTAAGCCCACAAAATACATACAAGTCTAAAATATGATCATTTTTCACTTGATATGTAATTATAAGATAATGCGATAGAATAAAATAAAATAAAATAATAAAATAGGAATAAAAACATAAAGTAAAAACGACAATGATTCATGATAAACATTGGTATCAAGTACCCTTGTATTAATGAAACAAATAAACGAAAACATAAAATAAAAGAAATACAATCGATGAGAGGGCGTTAAGATTTATCTGCATAGGGATCATATTAGAAAGAGACAGTTGAACCAATCATTGATAAAGAAGTCTAAGAAGATTGTTAGTATACATACCTCATGAAATTCACAATAAGTTACAGAAAACTTACAACTTAACCATTTGTCAACTTATATTTATGAAAGTATAACCTGGCTACCGTGCTCCACAAAATATAACACGATTCATCAAGATGAAGCGTTTAATTATCATAGACAGTTCAAGATGATTACTAGCAAACCGTTATTGTTGGTATGCATATTACCTAATGTAATCCAAAATATGCCATACTGAGAAATCAAGTAGAACACATAACACTGTATCTTTCATATTCAAGGTAGAGGTTACTAAATGATGTTCTGTTCGAAGCATATAACATACCCTTTAGTGATTTTTAAAATTGACAAACATCAAACCTGTTTTGAAGATACTAGTGGTTCTAGGTCTGTACTTAGTACAATAGAATATCCCTTAGTATAAACAAAACAAGTTTGAGACCATTGGCAAAACTAAAAGTTTCAGATCTGTACTTAGTACAACAAAGTCACCAATAGTTTTGCAAATGGCCATAATTCTTACTATTTGTCTTAATATATATTCATAGATCTTTGATAACAGTGTATGGTTAGACTATCATTCATCAATTAAGACTTATGTCATACGTCATATAGCAGATCACACGAGATAACACACAGGAGAATTATTACTTATTAGATGCTCATAAATCATAGCAGAATTTGTCTTCCAGTACATCATATAATGAAGCTGTCTAGATTTACTCTTTCAAAGCAAGTAATAACATGTGGAGAAATGTGTATACTAAAATAAATATAAGTAAAGGCCTGGTTGTAAAAATGTAAAATTAATGTAATTAACTGGAACCTACTAACATATCTAACTTAAGACTTTTATTTATTATTATTAAGCTTATTCTTCTAATGTACAATCATTTCCCAGTAGATAAACACTTAACCCTTTTATCGGAGGCGATTCCCCTTAGGTAACAAGCAAATGAATGTCATACGCCTTCACCCCCCTTTTTTTTAAATAAAAGAAACTACTAACAAAGACAAAAGAACCCTGCGGAAGACTAATCACTCTGGATTTTTCATTCCATTCAATTGCACCAATTTCTCAAATCGAGCTCTGTCGAATGTTTTGGTGTATAAGTCTGCTAAGTTATCCACAGATGGAACCTTAGCTAACTTTATCAGGTTCTTCTCAGCACAATCTCTGATAAAATGATGATGAATATCAATGTGCTTCATCTTGTTGTGCTTTACAGGGTTGTTGGTAATTGACATGGTGGATTCGTTATCAATCATCATTGGAGTATTGGTCAAATTTAACCCATAATCTCGTAGTTGCTGTTGTATCCACAGAACTTGGGAACAACAGTTGCCAGCAGCAACATACTCAGTTTCACATGTAGAAATAGCGACTGAGGTTTGCTTCTTGCACTGCCAAGACACTAGTCTTCCTCCTAAGAATTGACATCCACCAGTTGTAGACTTTCTATTCTAATTGCATCCTCCATAATCAGAATCAGTGTAAGCCACAAAATCTAAGTGTCCATCAGTTGGATACCAAAGTCCCAGCTTAGGCTTCCCTTTGAGGTAACGTAGGATTCGTTTAACGGCTTGCATATGAGACTCTTTAGGAGTAGCTTGATATCTTGCGCAAACACATACTGCAAACATTATATCAGGCCTCGATGCAGTAAGATATATTAGTGATCCAATCATGGCCCTATAAAGAGTAGGATCCACATCTTTATCACTCGATGTATCAGGACCAATTCCATGAGCTTCCGGAATGGGAATGTGATAAATTTTAGCTTTATCCATCTTGAATCGTTCTAGTAGTTCATTTGTATACTTAGTTTGATGAATGAAATACCCATCTTTCTTTTGATCAACTTGCAATCCTAAGAAAAATGTCAGTTCTCCCATAGTGGACATCTCAAACTTGTTCTTCATGACTTGTTCAAATTCACTACACATCTTTTCGTCAGATGACCCAAAGATGATATCGTCAACATATACTTGAACAAGTAGAAAGTCTCTCTTTTTCCATTTGACAAAGAGTGTACTATCTATTTTTCCTCTTGTAAAACCATTCTCAAGAAGATAAGTAGATAGTGTCTCATACCACGCTCTCGGTGCTTGATGTAATCCATATAGAGCCTTATCAAGACGATATACTCTATCTGGATACTGTGGATCAGTAAATCCCGGTGGTTGAGAAACATACACTGTTTCTTTGACTTTGCCATACAAGAAGGCACTCTTAACATCTAGCTGAAAAACTTTCCTTTTCTTTGAAGCTGCAAATTCTAAGAATAACCTAATTGCTTCAAGCCTAGCCACACGTGCAAACATTTCATTATAGTCAATCCCCTCTTGTTGATTGAAACCTTGAACAACTAGACGAGCTTTATTGCGAGTCACGATTCCCCGATCGTCTTTCTTGCACTTAAATACCTATCTAGTTCCAATTGGATATTCACCAGCAGGTAAATCAACCAATTCCCATACTTGTAACTTAGAGAACTGAGACAGTTCTTCCTGCATTGCTTCGACCCACGAATTATCCTTCAAAGCTATTTGCACATTCTTAGGTTCAATTTGTGAGATAAAGCACGAATATAGACATAGATTTGTAATCCCTGTCTCTTTCATTTCAGCATACAAGCTTGAGTGAGTTGATGTACTAGCTTTCGATTGATTCCGAGTTTGAACAGGAGAATTTGGATCACCGATGATATCATAAATCGGATGATTCCTATTCAATCTCGTTGAAGATATAGGTTCAAATGGTATATCAGCTCCTAAGTTGGTATCGATTTCCTCTAATGGTGATATAACATCATTAGTAGTAGATATCCTTAATTGTCTCAGAGGAGGAAGAATATCATCCTTAACAATTTCAGAGTCTACATTCTCTTGAGATATATCAACTGGAGGTTGTTGTGACTCAATAGTTGAAACTTCATCAGAATCAACCATAGTTCTAATTCCAGATGTTTGAACATTCGCTGTTAGAGAAGGAGTAAGATCTTCATCTCCAAACAATAAATGCTCAGGTATCTCTGAATTACTGACATAGTCACTGATAGGGACTTCAAATGACTTGAAGAGATCTGAATAATAAAATTGCCAATCTAATCCCTTATGTAAGTCATGTGTGTAGCTCGTAACTTCAATGTTATAAATGATTTCCACACGTCCCGTAGACTTATTGAAAACACGTTTGTTTGGTGAGTTAGGCACATAACCTAGGAAATATCCTTCGTCAGCCTTTTCACCAAATTTTGGTAGATGGCTAGTCTTCAACAAAGTGCATGAAACTCCAAAGGGTTAAAACCCTTTTAAGTTAGGTTTCTTATTGTTTAAAAGCTCATAACAAGTCTTGTTCTGCCTTTTAACCGTAAGAACTCTATTGAGAACATGACATGCAGTATTCACTGCTTCTGCCCAAAAGATGACCGGAAACTTTGAATCTGCAAGCATTAATATAGCTCCTTCAATCAATGTTCTATTCTTCCTTTCAGCAACACCATTCTGTTGAGGTTCATAAGGTGCACTGAATTGATGTTGTATCCCTTTGCTTAAGCAATAGATATTGAACGTTGAATTCTTGAACTCCGTTCCATTGTCACTACAAATTTTCTTAACTCTTGTTCCATAGATATTTTCAATTAGATCTAAGAACTCCATAAGAATACCAGGAGTTTCATCCTTAGATCCCAAAAAGAACACCTAAGAGAATCTAGAAAAATCGTCTGTGACAACTAAACAGTACCATTTGCCACCTATGCTTCTCTTGCTTATTGGGCCAAAGGTATCCATATGTAGCAACTCAAAAGGCGAGGAAATAGAATTTACAGTTTTAGATTTGTGTGGTTTTTTATGCTGCTTTCCTTTCATGCAAGGTACACACTTGTCTTCAAATGCAAAACTCTTCTGTGGTACACCCAGAACTACTCACGATTTTCTTGGTACCAAGGATGAGACAACACAAACGCTGATGACCTTCGTCACCCAGGTAGAAGACCAGTATAATCGAGGAGTAAAGAAGATAAGGAGCGACAATGGCTCAGAGTTCAAGAACACACTGCTGAACGTCTATTACTTAAGCAAGGGAATTCAACATCAGTTCAGTGCTCCCTATGAGTCACAGCAGAATGAAATCGCAGAAAGGAAAAATCGAACATTGATTGAAGCGGCACGAACAATGCGAGTTGATTCAAAGCTTCCCGTCATTTTCTAGGGGGAAGCCGTGAATATAAACTTCTAGAGGTGTTACCTCCTAAATGAGATATATATACTCTGATGATCAAAGAAAGCAGAGAATATAAGACCCTAACTCTTAAAGAAGTTATTGGGAAACTGCGTGTTTATGACTTGAACATGCAACGGAAGGAGACGGGATCTGATCCGGTTCAGGATCCCAGTGTTTACCACGGTAAACGATCTGATTTCGTTGCTTCCACAAGTATTGGTGTTACTGCTTTCTATACCGGTGAAGCTGAGTCAGACTCGGCTATCAGAAACTCTGGTAGCAATGTCTGTTACATTGCTTCTTCAGAAGACTCGGGCAAAGACCGGAAACCTCAAACTGGTACATCCAGTGGTTTCAAGTCAATGCCTAGGAGCATGAAATCTGCTGAAGAGGAAGTTGCATTGCTTGCATCTTTCATTGCTTCACGAGAAAACTTCATCAAAGGCAAGATCAGGGATCCTGAATTGATAAATGAGAATTATGATCAACTGGACCCTGATGATTTAGAAGAAATCGACTTGCAATGGCAAATGGCCATGATTGCAAGAAGGGCTCAACGATTTATGAGTCGAACTAGAAGGAAGTTTGTGAGTAGCAAACTGGGGTTTGATAAAACCAAAGTAAAATGCTATAACTGTGATGGTTTTGGACCTTTTGCTAAGGAATGTCAACGACCTAAAAGGGAGCAAACCCCGAGTCAGAATGGGCATAGACATTTCAACCAAGGTTCCTTTGGCAACAACCACAACTCCGAAAGTAATCAGACTTCCAAAGCACTGGTAGTTCAGTCGCAAGAAAGAGCATATGATTGGAGCTCTAAGTCTGATGAACCGCAAGCGTTCATGGCCTCCATCGAAGAAGAGAAGGAGGATAGCAGTGCTGAATCTGATTCAGGAAAGGATACAACGACAAAAATGGAGATTGAAGGACCTACTACTGAAACAAGAATCAAGCAACTGAAGTCAACTGAGGATATGAACTCACAAGACGTCATAGGGTATATGGCAAATCTGGATGCCGATAAGCAAAATGTATTACTCAATCTGGATTTACTTGTTAAAGCATGTGTTCTTTGTACAAATTTTCAGGAGCAGGTTGAGAAGTTGATAGAATCATCTGACATGATAACATCTCAACTTAAGTCTTTAAAAGAAGAAAACACTGTCCTGAAAATAAGATACTCTGAATTTTTAAATAAATCTAAATATGAGAAAGCAGACTTAAAATTTTTAAAAGAAAAGGTTAATGAGCAAAGTCAAATTATTGATTTAGCTCACGAACATGTTTTGAAATTGACCAAACAGTCTGCTGAGAAAGAAAAAGAGTTAGCAGGTGCTAAAGTTAGGATTGCCAACCTTAATAGAAAATTAGAATTAAGAAAATTTTCAATCGAAACTTTAGACAATATGCTAAGTGTACAAAAACAGCCAGGAGATCATAGAGGGATGGGTTATACGGAAAGCCCTCCACCTTTTAATCATAATTATACCTTTATGTCTGATGATGTTGAGATGTCCATTGTTAATGACTCTATCATCCAACCAACAGTCACTGGTCTAATACAGTTTGTTAGACCAGTGGGATCTGAGTCGGTTGTTGAACTAGAATCAACAATGTCTGATACTTCCAAGACACTCATTCCTGTAAAGAAAGTAACTTTTGAAAAACAAGGTGTGATGGAAGATGAGTGTGTTAAGGAGGAGTTAAATAAAACAATTAAATTTGTTTCACCTAAATCTGATAATGAAATTGTAAATGCTAAAACTAATAAGGGTAAACAAGTTGAAATTCCCTCCTCTCCAAGTTTGCCTAGTCTGGACATTCCAATGGATCAAAAGGCCCCCAAAAAGGCCTTAGTGAAACGTTCTTGCTTTGTGTGCCATCAAAACGGACACCTTGCAAGTCTTTATCCAACTAAGGGAAAAAATGGTAAATCACAGGTGAAAAAAGACCAATCACCTGTGAAAGCTAGTTCAGCTCAGGATAAGAAAATTCCTACTCCTGAGATGACTGGCATAAATCAAAGAATGGCTAGCATTTTCACTAAAGAAGTTAATATAAATGTGGGCAATTCAGGGAGAAATGGGTTGGGATTTAAAAGAACTTCAAGCTCTCAGAGGTCACAACCTCTTTCAAAATCTGTGAAGCTCACGACCCATGATGGTTCAAGGAGCACTACTCCCGTTTCAGGAAGCTCTCATGGACAATCGAGGTCGAAGACCCAACAATCGTTTCTCTAACCAAAATAGTAATAATAGGAATTATAATACTTAAAATTATTACTATCCATCTAGAGTTAGGTCTACTTCAAACCCTAGGCCTGTTAATCTGAGACTTTTCCAAAAGACTCCTGAGCGAAAACCTAGTGGTAGCTCCTCCCATTCCTTGATAAGTGCAACTCCCAGAGCATCCACGTCTCTTGACAAGAAAGATGGATACTTGAAAGAGTTCATATTTTTCGAAAATGGCCGACCCAAGACCGTAGTGGCTTGGGTCCCCCTTTCTGACTAACTATTTTCAATTTATGTGCAGGAGTTAACCAGGCGAGCTATTAACTGGTGGTATGTTGATAGTGGTTGCTCAAGACACATGACGGGGGAAAGACAAAATCTTGTGGATTTTGTGCACAAGAAAGGAGGATATGTTAACTTCGCGGGAGCGAAAAGAGGACAGATCACGGGTGTAGGTAATGTCACAAATGGGAAAATTATGTTAGAGCAATTGTTGAGGAGCTAAAACATAATCTAATGAGTGTATCTCAGATATGTGATAAAGGACATCTTGTTCATTTCACAGATAGAGAAGCTTTAATCCTGAAACTAGCATTTTTCATACTAGAAGAATGGATAGTCATGAGGGCACCAAGGAAGAATGACACTTATGTAATGGACATGAGTGTCGCTGAATCTTCACAGGAGTCGACATATTTAATATCCAAAGCATCTACGAGTGAATCTTAGCTATGGCATAAAAAGATGGCTCACTTGCACTTCAGAAAGATGAATTTCATAGTAAAAAATGGACTACTGCAAGGTGTACCATTGTAGAGGTTTGTTTAGAGGATAGGTGTGTGCCGTGTCAAAAAGGAAAACAGCACAAGAAACCTCATGAATCCAAAATTCAAAATTCCATTGCCTCAACGTTTGAATTCCTTCACATGGATTTGTTCGGTCCGGTGAATGCAAGGAGTATAGGTGGTAAACATTACTGCCTGGTAGTAACTGATGACTACTCGCGATTCACATGGGTATTCTTCTTGGGATCGAAGGATGAGACAGCTGAAATGCTGATGACATTCTTTACCCAAGTTGAACATCAATATGGTCGAGGAGTCAAAAAGATAAGAAGCGACAATGGCCTAGAATTCAAAAACTCGGTAATGAATGTCTTTTGCTTAAGCAAATGAATTCAACATTAGTTTAGTGCACCCTATGAGCCACAATAAAATGGAGTCGCTTAGAGAAAGAACAGAACACTAATTGAAGCAGCGAGGACACTACTGGTTGATTCAAGGCTTCCTGTCATTTTCTTGGGGGAAGCAGTGAATACAGCATGTCATGTGCTGAACAGGGTTTTAACTATCAAAAGACATAACAAAACGTGTTATGAGCTTCTAAACGGAAGAAAACCAAATCTAACTGGTCTTGAACCTTTCGGTGTTCATTGTACATTATTAAAGACCAAAAATCAACCAAGTAACATCTTACACTCCAGCTGTACAAACAGGACCAGATTGGTTATTTGATTATGATGCAGTGTTCAAATCATTTAATCTTCCTAGTCTAAGTAACATTGACACTTTAGGTTTAGAACATGTAATACTGGATGATGGTGAGGACAATATTTTTGCACCAAGATCCAGTGTTCCCAGTTCAGAAAACTCAACTGGTAAAGGGTAAGAAAAAGGATGATTTCCAACTTGTACAAGTAAACGTCGATGACATCATTTTTGGGTCATCTGATGAGAACATGTGCAGAGACTTTGAACAAGTGATGAAGCGAAGGTTTGAGATGAGTGGCATGGGAGAGTTAAATTTCTTATTAGGATTACAAGTTGATCAAAAGAAGGACAGATGAAGTATGTGCATGATATGCTCACTCGTTTCAAGATGGAAGATAGTTCGTCTTTTGGCACTCCGATTCCACAGAATCATAATCTTGGACCAGACACGGAGAGTGTTGAAGATGTGGATCCGACTCAATATTGGGCCATTATCGGCTCTCTCATGTACTTAACCGCTTCCAGACCTGACATAATGTTTATTGTCTGCTTGTGTGCTCGTTTCCAAGCTAATCCTAAAGAGTCACACATGAAGCTGCGAAGAGAATTTTGCGATATCTGAAGGGAAAACCTAAGTTAGGTCCGGAGGCAATTTTGACTTCGTAGACTATACCGACTCGGATTATGGAGGATGTAACTTGAACAGGAAATCAACCACTGGCGGTTGTCAATCATTAGGTGGTCGCATTGTTTCATGGCAATGCAAGAAACAGACCTCGGTCGCCATCTCAACCTGTGAGGCTAAGTATGTGGCAGCTGGATCCGTTCAAAGGGACTTATACCTCTTAAGGTGAATCGTACAGATAGACCTAGAGGAGTTAAGATTTGAAAAAGATGAAATTCCTAAGGGTGAGTCGGAAGCTACAAGAGTTGTTGAGGGTGTATGACATGATCTGATAAAGCTTCATGAAGCTACAGAGATAGTTAGAGACATGAAGGATGAAGACGTCAGAGGGTAGTGAAGACTTTGTGGAAAAGGTGTTATATGCAGGAAGACAAAAGAGCTTAACATAATCAAGATCGAAGACACCTCGAGTGACAATATCTCGGGTGAAACCAAAGCTATTGTCAAGGGGGAGTCTGTTGGTGCATCGAAGCTAGATTTATTGTCAAGTGGAGTCTGTTGGTGCATATTGTGTGACAATAGCTTCTAGTTTGTAATAGTTAGTTTTATAAGTCATTTTGTTAGTCATTGTAATCGTTAACTTTAGGTTTGTATGTGTATTTTGTAGGTTCGTACGAACTTATAGGCTCGTACAAACTTAGAGTAGGTACGAACTTAGAAGTTGCTAAGTTCGTACGAACGTAGGTGCCTATATATACATAAGTCGGAAAATAGGATTTCAAGAGTTGAGGAACTGAGTTTCCAGGAGACTAGTTCGAATACTTTGTGTCTGTAAGTCTTAGTTCGAATATAATACAAGTTTACATTCAATAAAGCTTAAATTGTGATCTTTACATATTTGTTATTACTCGTTTGTTATCGTTTGTGTTTTTTTGAGGATTCCGCACTCATATAAATGAGATTACCTCATAGATCCAGGTAAAGGAACCTACACAAATATTAAACACCTCACTGATATCGCGTTGTTCGGTCATCGTCCGACAACCCCAACCGACGACGCGCCATTTCAACACCGATCATTCAGCTAGACATCACTCACCAAGCTCTAGAAACCTATCTGTTGGGAATAAATCAGTTTATGCTGTTTGTAGAAGTTAATACTGCTACTTAATGTTTATACAGTTTGAAGACTTTGAACTGATTCAAGAGTTAGTATTGCTTCAACGTTTGTACTGCTTCAGAGTTTCTACTGTCTGCAAGAGTTACTACTGCTATCCGAGTTAGTGCTGCAATGAAGAGTTAATATTGTTGAGCTTCATAGTTTGTACTGTTCTAGTATTAATATTGTCTTCATTAGTTAGTATTGTATGTCTGAGTTTGTATTGTTACATTGTTAATACTGTTTATGAATATTGTAATTATGGTAACAGATAAAGTAGTTTGTTAGATCGTTTCCTAGTATAAAGGAAATCTTATTCATGACTCTATACCCATATAGATAGAGATCATATAAATAATATTGAAGGTAGCTTCAAGGTGTAAACCCTAATACAGATTGTGTATTCGTATTATTCATATAAATAATATTGAAGCTTTTTGATCAATATATTTATTTCTGTGAATTGTTCTTTGATTATCAAGTACTATTCCTCAAGTTTCTTGATAGTTATTCAAAATTATAAGTCTTATTAAGATCAAGACTGATCCTAACAAGTGGTATCAGAGCTAAGATAGTTTTGATTTAAGAAGATTCACGATGACTTCTGAAAACAAAGATGGTATCTATGTTATCAAGATCCCCATGCTCAAACCTATTGAGTATGATATGTGGAAGAACATAATTAAGCAATATACATTGCTTACTGATTACATGATGTGGGAGGTAATAGAAAAAGGGCCTGAGTATGTTATTGGTGCAGATGGTGTAAGGCAGTCCAGATCTTTACCAACTACAGATGCTGAAAGGAAAGAAGAGCAACTGAGATGAAGGCATTGAGTACTCTTTTAATGTCAATTACAAATGAGTATCAAAGAAGATTTGAAAAATGTGCTGATGCTAAGGAATGATGGGGAGTTATTGCAAAAAGGTTTGGTGGTAATGACAGTATTATGAAGACTCAAAGATCATTGCTCAAACAACAGTTTGAAAATTTTAATTATATAAAGTCAGAGACCTTGACCCAAACCTTTGACAGGTTTTCTAAGTTAGTAGGTGATCTTGAAAATCATAATGTTAAGATTGACAAAGATGATCTTAACAAAAAAAAATTTAAGATCTCTAGGAGAAGAATGGACTATGTACACAATTGCTTTGAGACAAGGTAATGATCTAGATGACAAAGAATTAGATGATCTGTATAATGATTTAAGATCATTTGAATCAGAAGTTGAGAGCAAGAAGCAAGCAACAGGATATTCAAATAATGCTGCATTCATCTCTATGGGAGCATCTCTATGGGAGCATCTCAGGGACAAAGCTCAAATCAATTTGGTTCTACTTCATCACATTATGGGTCAACTTCAAAGGATACAACTTCTAATCATGTCCTGGAGGCATTCTTTGCTAGTCATGTAAACTCTTCATTGACTAATGAAGAACTTAAGCAAGTAAATCCAGATGATCTTGAAGAGAGGGATATTAAATGGCACATGGCGATGTTGACTATTAGAGCCAAAAGATTCATGCAAAGAACTGGAAGAAATAACTTTGCATACAAGAGAGAGGATGGAGCTGGATTTGATAAAAGCAAAGTTGAGTGTTATAATTGTCACAAATTAGGAACAGCAAATAAAAGCATATCAAAAGAATGAATCTCAATATGTTTCTGATATTGAATATGCTAGGTGGGAAAAAGACTGTTTAAAGGATAAAGTTGAGGAATTAACTCAGGAACTAGCAAATGTGATTAATGAAAGAGATAGCATAAAACTGGAATTGATTTAGACAGGGTTGAGATAACTAGTTAGCTATCTGATGATGATGGGAAGAAATTGAAAATAAAGAGAAAGAAATCAAAAATGTTAAATCTGAATCATCTATAGATAGTGAAAATGAAGCTCTTAAGGAGACAGCTACTGTAATTAAAAGTAATAAATTAGCAGAAGGGAAAATACTATTTAAACATAAAGCTAATTTAGAACTAAATCAAAAGAGAGTTGAAGCTAACCAACACAAGGTTAAAATACATAAGGTTAGCAAAACTAAAGAAAGTAGTTGTACTCATTGTTAAGGTAAAACAAGCAACATTGGATTAAAATCAATTCCCACGGGAAATCAGAGAAATTGGAATCAAATGATTTCACATAAATTGGGATAGAATTTCTCTGTATTTAAAGAAAAGGCTTGTTATATTTGTGGAAGAACAAATCATCTTCAATATGACTGTTATTATAATCATCAAAGGATTGTAAGACCAGCATGAACAACATCAAACAGGGTTAATCATTCAAATTTCAAATCAAAAGTTAACTCTGTTAGTGTTATTAGAAAGATGAAAACTAAGGCTAATATGGTTAAGACTGCTGCAGTACAAAACAAGTGACCTACTTAAATCATTTATAACTAAGATAGAAACTTAAACATCTAAAACTGTAAAAATAATTAGATGTGATAATGGCACAGAGTTTAAAAATCATGAGATGAATAAATTCTGTGAAATTAAAGGAATTTCAAGAAAGTTTAGTGTTCCTAGGACTCCACAACAAAATGGAGTAGCAGAGAGGAAAAATAGGACACTAATTGAGGCTGCTAGAACTATGCTAGCAGATGCTAAATTGCCTATGACATTTTGGGCAGAAGCAATTAGTACTGCTTGTTATGTTCAAAACAGAGTCACAGTAGTCAAACCTCATAACAAGACACCTTATGAACTATTCTTTCAAAGAAAACCATTGGTTAGCTTTCTAAAACATTTTGGGTGTCCTTGTACAATCTTAAATTCCAAAGATCACCTAGGCAAGTTTGAAAGCAAGGTAGATGAGGGCTTCTTTGTTGGATACTCTACTCAAAGTAAAGCATACAGAGTATTCAATCAAAGAAGTAGAATAATAGAAGAAAGTATGCATGTGACCTTTAATGAAAATACACTTAATACTGATGGAAAAGGTCCAAATTGGTTGTTTGATATTGATGCTCTAACCAATGCTTTTAGATATATCTATGAGCAATCCTCTACAGGTACAAACTGACCCAATTACTGCAGATCAATCCCACAATCAATCTGAATATGTTATCTTTCCCATTTGGACACCTGATCCACCTGAGGAAAGTGTATCAATACTAGAGTCTGCAGCTCCAGATCATTCAAACTAGGCAACAGATTAGGGATAATGAAGAAGATATAAATACTTCTTTATTTGTCTGCTTTCTGTCCTAGTTAGAATCTAAGAAAGTTGTAGAAGCATTAAAGGATCCAGGGTGGATTGAGGCTATGCAAGAAGAGCTGCTGCAATTCAAAATTCAAGAGGTCTGGACCTTGGTTGATCTCCAAAAGGGTAAAAGAGTTATTGGAACCAAGTGGGTTTTCGGAAATAAGAAAGATGAAAGGGGGATTGTGATAAGAAATAAAGCTAGGTTGGTAGCACAAGGATACACTTAGGAAGAAGGCATTGATTATGATGAAGTGTTTGCCCCTGTAGCCAGGATAGAAGCTATTAGATTATTCTTGGCATATGCTTCATTCAAGGGTTTCAAAGTGTATCAGATGGATGTGAAAAGTGCCTTTCTATATGGCACTATTGAATAAGAGGTGTATGTGTGTCAACCTCCAGGGTTTGAAGATCCTAATCATCCTGACATAGTATATAGGCTTGACAAAGCCTTGTATGGTCTACATCAGGCACCCAGAGCCTGGTATGATACTCTGTCCATGTACTTATTGAACAATGGATTCAAAAAGGGAGCTATAGACAAAACCTTGTTTACAAAACGAATCAAGGATGATATTCTCTTAGTTCAAATCTATGTAGATGATATCATCTTTGGTTCCACAAGGGATTGTCTATGTAAAGAGTTTGAGGAGTTGATGCATAAGAAGTTCAAGATGAGTTCCATGGGTGAACTCACTTTCTTTCTCGGGTTACAAGTGCAGCAGAAGCAGGATGGTATTTTCATACATCAGGGCAAGTATGTAAATGATATTCTGGATAACTTTGGTTATAAGGCTGCTAAGGTTGCAAGTACTCCTATGGAAACACACAAACCATTACATGCTGATCTTGAGGGGGAGGATGTGGACATTCACTTGTACAGATCCATGATAGGCTCTTTAATGTACTTAACTAGTTCCAGACCAGACATCATGTTTGCTGTATGTGTTTGTGCAAGATTTCAAGAAAATCCCAAACAATCACATTTGTTTGTAGTCAAGCGGATCTATAGATACTTAAAAGGTCAACCAAGTTTGGGCCTTTGGTATCCTAAGAGTTCTTCTTTTAATCTCATTGTGTCACACCCCGCTAAAGCGGAAACACGAGATGTAACAGTACAATGATTTCATAAATCGAAAATTACAAAAGATCATCGTTCATCGGTCTACAATTAATACATTACATAAAGTCTTACAAGCGTTTACATCACAAAAGTAAATAGCCTAAACATGCTATTACATCCCAAAAGATACGAATTCCGTACGCTAATGCAGCATAGATCAAATAGCCGGTTTAGCTTCAATTGATAGATTGTGACTAATTCCTGAAAAGCATGTAAAATACAGGTCAACTATGAAACATAGTTGGTGAGTACCCAGGTTTTGTGTAATGATAGACCCTCTTTAAAAGTTTATGAAGTTTGGTTAAACGTTACACGGTATACGTGATTAGTTTACAAAGATAGTTTGTTTAGTGTCGAGCTCATAGGACGAAGATGATTATCCGATACCTAATAAAAATCAGTTCTTGATGATAGACAAATACTATCGCAAGGGTAATTATAAAAGTGATTTGTTAAGAGAAGGCTTATTTGAGAGCGATATTTAGTTTCAAGGTTTTTTTCAAGATATAGATACTGAGAAAAATCACCCTCAAATTTTTAACACGTTTTATCTATTATTTTTGTATTTTACATTCATCACAACACAATTCTTCACACTTTTACAAGACTAAGATTATGCATGGTGTTCATGCATTTTCTAAAAATACTTAATCAACACAATAAATTCCTATCTTTTTATACTACTGAGATATATATGTTAGGAGTCTAAATTAATTTTTCTTAGATTTATAGGACACCTTAAGACCCATGAACAAGTATCACAACAAGGTGTTCACAGAAAAGTTACTGTTGGCGCATCAGTTTTATGTGATACATTTGGAGGTCGTAAACTCAATGGATTTGAGTGAGACCAGTGTGGTTTTAAAGGTAAGACACTAAGCTAAATTCCAGAAGAAAAATCAAGATTTTTGGACCATTATTCACTGAGTTATGGTCGTTTCAAGTGAGGTCAAATTCTGGACAGATTACATATAAGACAATAGAAATCTTTTCGGTGTGTTTCCACTACCCACGATTTTTAGACATCATCCAATGATGGAGGCCTTGTCTTATATGTATGAATATGTATTTTTACATAAAAAAACTATATATTAGCATAAAATAAGATTTAGATACAAGAAAAATGGTGCATGCAAGCACTTAAACATCAAAAGACGATTTTTCGGCTTGACTTCGGTTTGATCATGGGTTGTTCTTTTGTTTTAACACTTAAACAAGTGTAAGAAACAACCTACAAACATAAAACACCTTATGTGGATTATAGTCATGAAATAGGCATAAAATCCACGTATTTTGAAGAATTAAAGTAAGAAATGAAGTTAGAGATGGTGGGTTTTACCTTTGATTTTGTGTTCTTGGTGCAAGAACTCTTTTAATGTGATGATTTTAGGATGATATGGGGCTGGAAAAATCTGGAGTTTAGTGTGTGAAGAGAGTGTTTGTATGTGTTTTTGAAAGTGAAAATGAAGGAAATGATTAAGGGAAAGAGTGTGGGAGTGTATAAGCTTTTGCATGGAATCAAAATAGAGTTAGTGGAGGTTGTTATTGGTCAAGAGAGGGGGGCTGGGGTGGCTGGCCGTTTTTGGGGAAGGGGAGTAAAAAAAATTTTTTTTATTTTTTTTTTTTTAAATGTTAAGTAATTAAAGGTTTAAATGTTACATATTTAATTTGTACATGTTTTGTGAGTGTATAAGAGTTTAATTATAATTTCTTTGCGATTTAATTGGAGTTATGAAACTTTATATTCATAAGTTCATAATATTTATCATGATGTATTTGTTTTAATTATAAATGATTTTCGCGAATTAATTTACTGATTCCCAGTTGCGATTTACCGATTTACGAAATTTTTCGGTAAAAATCCGATTTTTGCGATGTTTTTGTGGTTAAAGTGTGAGTCATGAAACTTTATTTTACAAGTTTATAACCTTCATCAAAATGTATTTGATTCGATCACCATTGATATTCGCGAGTTAATAAACCGATTTCCTGTCGTGTTTACCGAGTTACGGAATTTCCGGTTAAATTCCGATTTTTGGGATAGATAAATATTTTGTGATGGCTTATGAAATTTAATTTCATTTGTTTTCTTTGGCACTTTGTAACCTAATTTAATATTCCTCAAGGTCTTAAAGTTCGCTAAGCAATCTTCTAAGACGTTACGCGATTTCGGTGACTTACAGTTTCGGTACTTAAGGAGTCGAACCTAAACTTTTCACTAGAATTTTAGAGTGCGGTAAACGTAATTAAAAGTACTAGGGATTCTAGTGCGATGTTGACATGAGATTTTTTTGACGGTTGTCACACATTGCTTATACAGACAGTGATTATGGAGTAGCTAATCTGGATAGGAAATCCACATCAAGAGGTTGTCAATTTCTGGGAAATAGGTTGGTTTCATGGCAATGTAAGAAGCACACTACAGTTTCCACATCTACAGCTAAAGCAGAATATGTTGCAGCATCAAGCTGTTGTGCCCAGGTGCTGTGGATTCATAATCAAATGCTGGATTATGGTTTGCCATTTCTTAATACTCCTATTTTTATTGACAACAACAGTGCAATAAGTATTATTAACAACCCAGTCAAACACTCTAACACTAAACACATTGAAATCAGATATCATTTTATTAGAGATTGTAATGAGAAGAGGTTGATTCATATTTTCAAAGTTCATACTGATAATCAGTTTGCAGATCTCTTCACCGAAGCTTTTGATGTGGTAGATTTACATACTTGGTTACTAGTATTGGCATGACGAATCCTCAATAATCCTCTTTCTTTTACTCTATGTGATTTTTGTTGTTTTTCATCCGTCGTTTAGTTTGTACTGTGGTTTGTTTTTAAACTTAAGTTAATATTGTATGTGTTATTAGAACTGCTCGTTCTGTTAATACTGTTGCTATTATCTTATTTTTTTTCTTGTATTTATTTATTAAAAAAAATGAATGATTATTGCGTGTTTTACAACAGTACAAGTGTTCAGGGGAGAAGTTAATACTGTAAGGAACACTTTATACTGTTTGATCTTTATACTGTGAGAAGAAAGTGACCAAAATTAAGTTTATACAGCTGACTTAATTTGTACTACAATCTTGACTTTGTAATGTAAAGTTAGTACTGTAAGTGTGTTTTCAAAATATTAATATTGCACACATTATTGATACTGTTAGTCCAGTTTGTATTGCTGCTCAGTTTATACTGTTCTATAGTTTCTACTGTAAACACAATTTATATTGTTCTATAGTTTATACTGTTCAAGGGTTTCATTAGTGATTTTTCTATTTTAATATTTTCAAATTTCCAAACACATAAATACACATTACTTCACCATACAGAAACATCTTATTCATTTTTTATATTCATCCAAACGCAAAAAACTCTCAATCTCTCCAATCTTCAACTCAAATCACTCGATTCAAATGGCTTCTTCATCATCTTCTACTCGATTACCGATAGTAGAAAACCACAATCTTGTGGCATTTTTAAAGAAACCCAAAGAAGCCATTGATTTTTATCAAATCATTGACTTCTTGAGAAATAGTCATATTCACACCCTAACCGTCAATCCAACCGTGTACCTTGATCATATAAATGATTTCTGGTTTAGTGCTAAGATCAACAACGATGATGGAACAAAGAAAATCACTGCAACTGTTGAAGGAAAATCCATCTCTGTATCAGAGGATACAATACGCACTTATTTGCATCTTAATGATGCTACAAGTATGGAATTTCTTGATGATGCAGTTGTAGGTGATACTATAGCATTGATGGGGTATGAAGGAGAGACAAACAAATCAACTTTTTATAAAGCTGTCTTCTCCCCACAATGGAAATTTTTAATACATACTATACAGCAATGCCTGTCTTCTAAAAGAACAGCTTGGGATCAATTGGGAGTGCACTTGCTAATGCAATTGTATGCTATCTATAGGCCAACTATTCAATTTTTCAAGATTTATTTTTAATGGCATGCTGAGAAATCTTGAGCAACATAGCTCTAAGAAATTTTTAATGTATCCTAGGTTTATGCAGACTGTTTTAAATGAGGAATTAAATGGTTTATCTGCACATCCTGAAATCTTTATTGTTTGCTCTCATACTCAAAAACTATTTACAAATATGAGGAGAGTGAATGTTGGTTTTTCTGATAAGGTTACAGCATTGTTTCCAACAATGCTTGTTGCACCTTCTACCAAAGTTGAAGAAGTATAAAGCCCATCTGCTTCTCAACCCACAACTGTTGGTATTAAATCCGAAAGAAAACAAGGGACCAAGAAGCCAATCAAAACAAAGAAATCAAATCAGGCATCTGATGTTCCTACTAGCAGATGTCTCAGTCACAAACTGAACAGAGGGTAGTCCATGAGGAGGGGGTGACCATTCTGGAAGGGCTGTCACTACTGATTCTAGCCCATTGGCAGAATAGGACAATGATAACATCAATAAGACCCAACCAGAGGCAACTGTACAGGGTGAACTTCCTTTGGAAGATGATCCTAGTACAGGTTCCAGTACTAAGAACAAAGGGACTTCCGATGTTCATGCTACGCATGAATCAGAGGATATACCTTCTGATGATTTACCAAGAGAGGTTAACAATTCTGGAGGTAATGAAGATAGTATGTTACTAAAGGAATTGATGACATTTTGTACCAATTTGAGTGATGAGGTTGTTAGGCAGAAGGAGTAGTTGGAATCTCAGGGTAAGGAGATATACAGATTGAATGGGTTGGTGACTGAGTTGCTAAAGAAAAGGGAATTAGAAAAGAATAAAACTACTCTTGAAGCTTCTCATGATTTGGATGTGGAGGAACCATTCATTGTTGGTGATATAATGGAAGAGGAAAATGTGGCAGGTGCTATTCTAGTTACTACTGATGGTGCTGGAGTTAGTACTGTAAGTGAAAAGGATACAGTTAGTATTGTTTCAGTTAGTGTTGTTCTAGTTAGTACTGCAAGTGAAGAAGTTAACTGCTGAAGTTAATACTGCTGGAGTTAGTGTTGCTGTTAATGCTGCAATGGAAGATTTTGGATTTAGTACTGCTGGGCAGGATAAGCCAGTTAGTACTATAATTGAATAGAAAGTAGTTAGTGCTGCTAAACCAGTTGAACCAGTTTCTACTGTGATATTAGATGATGAGATCACTGCAGCTGAAGTGTTATTAAGGGTATCTGAGAGCCCAACAGAGAAAGAAAAGCCAAAGGTCAAGGGAATAAGCATAAAAGAACCATCATCAACTGGCCCAATCATAAAAGAAAGTAAAATTAGCACAAAAGACAAAGGTACAGATAGAAGCTGATGTTGAGTTGGCTAGAAAAGTACATGCAGAGTTTATAGTTGAGTTTACAGAGGAAGAAAGAGAAGCATAGCTGGAAAGACTGTTATCTGAAAGAAGAACAAAGCTGGCAGTTGATCAATATAAGTAGATGAAAGAAAAACCTTTAACCAAGAATCAGGAACGAATGAGATATATTGATTTCTTGAGATCTGTTGGGTATCATGTGAAAAGATTGGCAACTATGGATATGGAACGGTTTAAAGCTCTGTATGAAAAGGAAAAGAAAAGAATAGCTCAGATTGATGAGGAGAATATAATGATAAAAGAAAGGAAATTGAAAGGAATGAATGAACTCAAGTCTAAGCCTATTAAACAATTTGTTAGAAGGAAAAAAAGTGTGAAAGAAGTAGGAAAGGATAAGGTTAAGAAGTATGAGCAGAAAAAAGCAAAGATTGAAAAGAAAACTGAAACTGAAAAGAAGAAAACAAATGTGCATACTGATGTGCCATCTACAACTAAAAGACAAAAAAAGGGTGAGAAGAAGATAAAGGATGAGAAGGAGATAGTAGTTGCTGAAGAAGTTTTTAAACCCACACCTCTAAGCACAGAGTATATCATCATAAATTGGTATCAAATTATGGAAGCTGACAGAAAGAAATATTATATGATTGTCAGAGCAGGAGATGTTATTGAAAAGCATAAACATTTATGACCATGATCAAAACTTTTAATAGAAAAGATCTAGATCAAATGTGGAAGATTACCAAAGACAAATATGCTGGTCAAAAGGAATATGATGATAACAAGGAGCTATATGAGTATCTACAACAGTTGTATGAACCTTACAAAGATATGAAGTTATTTAACAAACCTTTCTCACCAGTCACTCATTGGCAGTATTTTGATAATTGTGGAGTACATCATACACATCAACAGGATGGAGCAGTTGGATATTATTTTGTTGGAAAGAGATATCCATGGAATCCAAGTGTTCTTGGTAGCATGCTGACTATCAAGGTACAAAACAGTAATCAAGTATATGTGTCAAGATTGGTAGAAGAGATTAGGTCATATACTAAGTGAGAAACTTAATACTGTTAATAGTATAGCATAAGTTTAGGGGGAGATTGTTGAGAATAAATCAGTTTATGATGTTTGTAGAACTTAGTGCTATTACTTAATGTTTATACTGTTTGAAGACATGTTTTGTGACAACAGATCTAGCTTGTAATAGGACTGGTGTAATTATTATCAAGTTTGTACATTGGTTTAGATTTGTAAATATAAGATATTAGTTTGTTATTATAGTTTGTTAAATATAAAAATATGAGTCAAGTAACGAATATAAACTAAAGACTGAATTGCAAATTGAGAACTCAAGTCGCAGGTCATAAGACTTGCGAGATGAGATCTCAATTCGCAGCCCATCTCAAGTCGTAGGCCTAAACCTGCGAGATGAGAATCTGGATTCGCAGACTCTCTTATGCGAGCTGAGATCTGGGCTCGCAACTCATCTGGACTCGCAAGGCCCATGGGCTGCGAGTTGAGTCAACTCGCAAAGCCCATGGCCTGCGAGTTGAAATGGATATAAATAGAAATGCTTAGATCATTTCTTGGTATCCGTGCCTTACATCACTCTCAGTCATTATTACACACACACCTCGTTTTCTGTGCCCAGAAAATATTAATATATTAAGAGGTTAGGTTTTGAAGGATTAACTCTTGTTAATTATCAAAACAAAACCTTTAATGATATAGATAAGGTATATAAACTTTAATCAAACGTATTGAGGGATTCCGCACCTTAATACTTTAGGATAACGTTGTTATCGAACCAAGATCTAGTGACTTACAATTGGTATCAGAGCTTTCGGGCTAAGATATTGTGGTTTCAAGATTTTAGTTTATATAACTAATGATTTTGGGTTGTTTTTAGTGCTCTAAGTACTCTTTACAGCCAAAAATTAATCTCTGGACACTTTTTGGTTTTTATAGCCGTTTCGTGAGTTGAGATTAGGGTTTCAGCTGTTATATGCGAGTTGAGCTGCGAACCGAAATTCTCTGCGAACTCAGTTCTTCTACGAACTGAGTTCCTCTGCAAACTGAAAATACTTGCGAACTGAGTTGTGTGGCGAGCTGAGATTAACTGAACTCGCAGTTTAATCTGAATTTCTGATTTTTTTTTTAAATGTCTGACTTGAGTAGAATGATTGAGATGGTCCATGAGATTGGAAAATCTAATGTTCCACATAAATTGCTCCGACTTGAGGATTACTATGGATGGAAGGACAGGTTTGAATCATACTGTAGATTCCATGACTTGACAATCTGGCTATGTATCAAAAATGGATACGCTGCACCTACTGCTGTTGTTGAGAATGCTACTGTGGTTGTGCCCTATCACAAGATGAATGATAATTAGAAAAAGGAGTTTACAATTGAAAATAAGGCTCATTCTTCAATTAAGATGAGTCTTCCTAAGGAAATCAATCATCAGCTGAAGTCTTTTCACACTGCTAAAGAGCTCTGGAAAGTTCTTGAGAAAAGATGCGAGGGGAGTCCACAAGTTAAGGCAGGCAAGAAGAATCTTCTGAAAAAGCAGTTTACTGTGTTTAAAGCTTTTAGAGAAGAGGATCTTGAAGCCTATACCACTAGATACTACCACTTACTGAGTGAGCTAGATGACCATGAGATTTTCTATTCTGATGAAGAGAAAACCGACAAGTTTATTGAAGGTTTACCTTCCAAATGGGAAATGTATGGAATTATGCTTAAGGACAATGATGAGCGGTATGCTAAAATGTCTCTGGAGCAAGCTATAGATAAGCTCAGAGGTTATGATTTCTCTAAGAAAACAAGAGATACAGATTATGATCAACTACAGAATCGAGGATTATATCATGGAAAATCTGTTCTCTCGAATGTTTCATCCAGTTCGACCACTGCTCTATTCGTTGGTGAAACTGATGAACATGGTGAAATGGTAGCTGAAGGTTTGTGCTTTATCGCTTCATCTGGAAGTCAAACAAAAGGGAAAACTACTGAGAAGTCACCTCAAGAGCATCACAAGATGCCTATGAGTGTGAAATCTGCTGAACAACAACTGTCTGTTCTTGCTTCTTTTGTTGCTTCCTATGAGAATTATATTCAGGGTAAGATCAATGATCCAGCTGCATTTGATGAAGATTATGATCAGATTGATCCTGATGACCTTGAAGAAATGGATCTTTAGTGGCAACTAGCAATGGTGTCAAGAAGAGTTAAGAATTTCTTGAAGCGTACTGGTAGACGGGTAGTAGGAAATAGACCAGGGTTTGACAAATCCAAGGTTAAGTGTTATAACTGTCATGGTTACGGACACTTTGCTAGGGAATGCTAACGACCAAAGGTTGATAGTGGTAATAGAAGACAAGACTCAGGAAGTACTTTAACTTCCAAAGTCTTGGTGGTTCAGCAAATGGATAGTTCCTATGATTGGTCTACTTAGCCTGAGCAAGCTCTTATGGCTTAAATAGATGATCAAGAGAAATCTACTGAATCTACATCCTATATGCCAACAGCCGATGAATTCCAAGTTAAGGTGCCTGAGGTTGAAGTCAAAGAGAGTGATGAAGATGTACTCTACATCAACTCAACTGAAGAGATGAGTCCTGATGAGTTTGTCGCATATATGGCTGATGTTCAGACAGACAAGAAAAGAGTATGTCTTGACCTTCTTACTCTTGACATCTGAACTAGAAATAGTTAAAAGTGATGTAAAAAGATTAAGTGAGGATAAACTATCTTTAAAAGAAAAGATTCAACTTGATGCTTCTGATAGAACCAGTCTAAGTGACATCATAAATGAACAATGTGTTAAAATAGATGGGTTATATTTGAACTTGAATGAGTTAAATCAAAATATTGCTAGTAAGGATAAGGAGTTATCTGAGTCTAAGATGAAGTTAGTGGAGCTTAATCGTAAGTTTGAGAGCTATAGAACATCTTCCTTAACTTTAGATCATATTATTAGCTCACAACGTAGTGTAAAGGATTTGACTGGTTTAGGTTACACTGATGTACCCCCACCTTAGAAATGCCTGATGTGAATACTGAGCCTGAGGAATTTTTAACCAAAGAGTTTGAGCTATCTAAAACCAAGAAGGATATTGTTAAAGACCCATCATCTGACATTAGTAAGAACAAATCATTCCCTAAAGCACATTTTGTCTCGAGTGGAATGATAGTTGATACTAATGTAAATGATGAGGTGATTAAGGAACAAAAGGATTCACCTTTAGTGGTTTCAGATCAGACTAAGAAGGAGAGTGTGTTAGGACATGTTATTGTGACAACAGATTTAGCTTGTAATAGGACTAGTGTATTTATTGTCAAATTTGTATAATTGGTTTAGACTTGTAAATATATGATATTAACTTGTTATTATTATTTGTTAAATGTTATTAGACAAGTATTGAATTCAAGTTAAAGTCAAAGGTGCAAAATGAGAAGTCAACTCGCAGGTTTGACCTGCGAGTTGAGATCTCACCTCGCAGCCTGATCTGGATTCGCAAGACTTACTCCTGAGAGCTGAGATCTGGGCTCGCAGCTATCTGGACTCGCAAGGCCCACTTGCTATTCAGCACCTTCGACTGTCACAACACCAAGAAAAGATTTTTAATTTAAAATGGAGACCCAAGCCTTGACAGACTTGGGTACTCCTGAGACTTCATCGATTATTACCACATCAGTTAAAACCTTGTTTTTCAGTAAATCATTTTCTTTTACTGATGTGATAACTATAGATGACACACTATTCCCTACACCCTTCTTTTTCCAAACTTTATGAGGGATAATTGGTGTGCTTATTAACAACATCAACCTTTCGAACCATGGGTTGAGTAGGTGTAATGTTATTAACTCTAGAAATTGGAACATTTCGAGATAATCCATGTTGTTTTGTCTTTTGAAAATTTTTATTTTTAGAATGACGTGGATCATTTCTTGATGCCCATTTTCTAGCAAGTACTGAACACTGATTAATGAGATGACCCTGCTTCTTACAGTAGAAGCATGATCGTCTCTCTCGAAAGGTTTGATCATTACTCAATAGTGGTTTTGGCGACAGAGGAACCCTACGAGGCTTAGGCTTAACTTCAGATACATTTACTGCACATGAAAACTTATGCGAACATGATGGAATAAACGTATTCACATTTGAGGTAATCTTTGAAGAAGAATTTTTAATTGAAACTTTACTATTTTGAATATTCTCCTCCAGTTTCATTTTTAAATCCTTGATTACTGGTTTCTTTTTAGAAATCATTCCACCTCTACCCTCGTTAGTAAAGATGAAAATTTCAGGTTTGAGGTTATTCTTCTCATCTTTATGTGTAACCTTGTGAGTTACATCCTCCACCTCTTCAACATTTGTTGATGGGACAAAATTGATTGGTTCAAATTGAGGCTTAATAGGCTCAGCCTTCTGGTTATTTGAACTCAACACTTTAAGCAACTTAGGTCGCTTGACATCAGCAGCCTTAACAAGCTTAGGCTGTTTAACATCTTCAGCCTTGACAATCTTAGGCTGATCGGGATTATCAACATTAACTGGTTTAATCACAGGATTTGTATCCTTCTTAAGAACAGAAGGTAAATAATCTTTAATTTCTTCCTGTGAAAGAATAGGCTAATTCAAATTTGAAGGAGGAGGATGGTTATGATAACCAATTCCTGCTTTACTCTTTGTATCAGTCCGTTGGCTTTGCAGGATGTCGGAAAAGACCATAGCATTAACAGCTTGTAAAGTAGACATTTTAATATGTATTAAGTAGGATAAAACTTTGTTTTATTTTAAAATTCTGATTTAAAACAGTTATAGCGATATGGATGATATCGCTAAGATGTTGATGATTGAGCGATAGTGATGATATCGCTATCAATATCGCTAGTTAAAGCGCAAACCAAAATTAGAATAATAAAGGCGATATCACAGGCAATATTAATGCTAATATCGCTAAAATTAATTAGGCGATATCGCTAAGTAATATCTCTAGTAATATCGCTAGGGATATCGCTCAAATTAATGAGTTCAGATCAGGTAATATCGCTAAAACCCTAGAGGCGATATTATGGTAATATCGCTTCTAATATCGCTAAAACGGCTGTAAACCCTAAAAATACGAATATTAACGATTTAATCAAATTTTAAGGCTGCAAATGACGAACACAAATCCAGAAAACACAGAAAAACACTAGTTAAGCAGATTTAAGACTATTAATCAATTAATCTATATGAAAACTAGTTATTTAGCGTTTTTAACGTACTAATTATTGGTTCAATAACCACTAATCCAATGGATAAATAGCTCTGATAACAATTGTAGGACCGAATAAGGACAGACCTTTAACAAGAAATCAATATTCAATAGCTAAAGCGCGGAAATCAATAGCTATTCAATGTACGTTATAAACCAAAACATAGCACACAATCACAAATATTTTGTATTAATCAAAGCACAGATTGTGACTAACAAATACTGACCAGAGAATACCACAGGCTGCACACAAATTCGTAGGTGTTGAACAACCACAAAACTGAAACCCTAACCAAGTATTTATAGGTAACTAATCAGCGATGTTGGCGATATTGGTGATATCGCCTATGCGATATTGTCAATATCGCAAAAGCGATATTATCAATATCGCCTAATACAGAATATTACTAATTAATTACAACTCAAAACCTAGACCAAGTGACAGACACACTAATGTATCAACACACTACCTCTGATAAGTCCACTCAAGGGCATCATAAGATGCCGATGAGTGTGAAGTCAGCTAAACAGCAACTCTCGGTGCTGGCATCGTTCGTTGATTCCTATGAAAACTACATTCAAGGGAAGATCAACGATCCTGCACAATTTGTTGAGGACTACGATCAAGTAGATCCCGATGACTTAGAGGAGATGGACCTTCAGTGGCAGCTTGCAATGGTGTCAAAGAGGGTTAAGAATTTCCTGAATCGAACTGGTAGAAGAGTTGTTGGAAACCGACCTGGATTCGACAAATCCAAGGTTAAGTGTTATAACTGTCAAGGTTATGGACACTTTGCCAGGGAATGTCAACGACCGAAGGTTGATACTGGCGTTGCAAAACAAGACTCGAGAAGTACTTTTACTTCCAAAGTCTTAGTGGTTCAACAAATCGATGGTTCCTATGACTGGTCCACTCAGCTTAAGCAAGCTCTCATGGCTGAGATTGACGATCAAGAGAAATCGACTGAATCCACTTCTTACATGCCGACTGCTGAGGAACCTGAAGCCAATGTACCACATGTGGAAGTCAGGGTGAATGAGGAAGATGTGCTCTACATCAACTCGACTGAAGAAATGAGTCCCGATGACTTCGTTGCATATATGGCTGACATTCATACAGAAAAGAAAAAGGTATGTTTGGGTCTTCTTACTCTTACTGATGTTTGCTATTTAGTTACTGATTTGCAAACTCAGGTTAGTGTTTTTGCCGAATCTAACAAAACCTTAACATCCAAATTAGATATAGCTAAGTCTGATGTTCGTAGGTTAGGTGAGGATAAGTTAGCATTGACTGAAAAGATTAAGAGTGATGCCTTAGTGGGTTATATCTAAATAGAAAACAATAAGTTAGCTGTGACATAATTAATGAACAATGTATTAAGATAGAAGGGTTATATCTAAACCTTAATGAGCTAAATAGAAATATTGCTATTAGGGATAAAGAACTCTCAGAGTCAAACATGAAGTTAGTAGAGCTAAATAGAAAACTTGAAGGTTATAGGACATCTTCTTTGACCTTAGATAGAATCATTAGCTTACAACGTAGTGTGAAGGATGTAACTGGCCTAGGTTACTCTGATGTTCCTCCGCCTTTTAATGCAAATTATACTACTACTCAAATTGACTTAGAGATGACAGAAGCGAATCCTGAGACTGAGGATTTGGAAATTCAACAGTCTGATGCATCTGAGACTCAGAAGGATCCTATTAACGACCCATCATTAGACAGAAGTACAGTCAAATCATTCACTAAAGTACAATTTGTGTAGATCCCTTAGGATGATCTTTTAATCAAATCGCTCAATGGAGATAATCACACGAATAGAATATAAAGCTTAAAACAATGAAGAACAAATCAATAATAATACTTTATATTTCTTTATCAAATATTCTCAAGAAAATACAGCAGCCAAAAACAGAGAATAAGTGTGTGTAAAAATCTCTCAAAAGTCTCTTCAATTACAAAGTAATTTGAAGTATTTATACTAAAACTGGCCGACATTAGCGACATAAGCATTATCTCGCTAAGACACTATGCCACATAACACTATGTCGCAGACACACCTAATGCGACACAAGGCTTGTGTCGCATAACACAGAAAATGTAATTCTAACTAAGTCAATTACATTTACTAACACATTACAGACTTGACCAACTGACAGACACACTAAGATGTATCAACAAACTCCCCCGTGTCTTCAGCTTGGTCTTCAAAATCTTCAATCAAACCCAGCCTGCTGGAATTACACCGCCAGCGTGTATTCCATGTGTTACACAGACGTTGACAATCCTTTGAAATTGAAATGCGATCTTCTTATTCACTGCATTTCTCTCATTAAAGCGAATCGGATTGTCAAACAGCTTTCTCAAATCTTTCTCTGAGAAATTTATCAAGCTCATTGGATCAAATACTCGAAATTGAGTTTTCTTCAAATTATACAACGAGCTCTTCTCTGGTTGCTCTGTCTCAGGCACAAATACAAGAACTGCCTCACTGGTGTGAGCATCCAATTCCCAGTAGTGAAATCTTCTTAGAAAGTCCAGGGGAACTGTTTCTAGAGGAATCTTCTTCAAACAATCAGCCGGAGGATAACGCATTTTGATCAAAGGCTGATTGGTGACTGGATCTAACCGTTTCTTATAGATAATTCTGGTTCCCAACGTCGGTTTGATAAACTTGTACCTTTTGGTACGAATCTCCCTTTGTAGAGTAGTCAGAATGAAGTTGGCACGATCATCATTTGACGGGTTAATCAAAGAGAGCTGAGCAAGACGATTAACTTCTCCTTTTGGCAGTGTGCTCAGCTTGGTGAATGATCTTTTGAAATATTGGATACCATCTAACCTCTTGATCATAAACAACCCGTTCGATATCTTCCAACTCTTGATTAATCCAGTATACGCTCCACTGACTTTGTACGATTTGCAGGTAACCGGCACGTGCTTTCCATCTTTTCCGTGCGGCCACCATTTTGCGAGTCTCTCAGCTCTAGTTCCGATAACTTCAGATTCAGGAGCAGGAGCCTCAGATGTTTCTTCATCTTGAGTCTCAGATGCATTTTCAGTTTCATCTTCAGAGGAATCTGATTCAATTATCAGAGCATCATCATTCAATCCTTCCTCTTCTACATCAACATCATCAGTTTCCTCAAAATTTTCATTTTCATCATCAGAATTGACTTCATAATCGACAGCTAATGGTCTCGGCTGGCTTGGAGTGTGGTGCACAGGGAAGTACTCTAAAGTAGGCATTTCATTATTATGTTCAATAAGTACATCTTCGTTTACAGACTCCGACCCCGGTCCACTTGGTTCTATTGATGGACCAGAGGGAACAGACTCCCCCGGACCAAGTGAGCAGGTCTCAAACTCCCTAAACTTAACCTCTAAATCAGTAATCCGGGAGGTTTGACTCTCAATCAGTGCAGCTTGAGACTCAATGATAGAAGCTTGATCGTCCACAGTCTTCTGCATTGCCTCGATCCGTTCCAAAAGTTGCTTGAGAATATCCGGATGAGGTTGCACTGGAGTCTGCAACTCTGAAGGCCCTACTGTTGAAGAAGTACGAGGACGACTTGTAGTTGGCATGTCCTCAGAAACAAAATAGGTCACATCCTCACGAGGCCTTTTGCCTGTCAACTGAGGAGGAGAGGGGCATATCTCATCAATATCCCTCATGAGATCATCAAATTGAGGATCGGGATTGATAGCTTGTTGTTGTTGTTGAGGTGGTGGTTGCTGGAGAGGAGCTTGAAGAGGCGGTTCTTGAACCGGTGCCTGTGGCGGAGGTGAAAGTGGCCTATGAATAGGAGCCGGATCATCAAATTCGTCACCCTCCGGAGGCACGTAGGCCTCATTAACAATATGCCCAAACAATGGCACATCAGGCGGGACCGGTGCGCCCCGAGCATACTGACCGGAAACCACGAAGATTCGGGTATTCATCGGTAGTCCCGGGGAGCAAATAATTTATCAATACTTGGACAAAACGTGGGTACAAAGCCCACTGCCCCTCCCCAGCCTGCGCATTGTCTACCAAAATCCGAAAGATATACCTCGAGAAGTTATAGGGCTTGTTGTAGACCAAAACAAGCATGGCGGATGCGGTAGATAAACTCATTCCATCAAAGCCAGCTTTCCTGCCAGAGAGGCAGACAATCATAACATGCATCAAGTACCGCCAGACCTTAGTGAGATAGGCCTTTCGGTGTTGATCACGTGGAATAGTTGGATAGCCGAGTTGAGCCATACCCCTGGCAATAAAAACATGAGCAAAAGCCACTGGCATCTCAGAGTCATCCGGAAACTGAAAGAATCCCGAATGATCTGCTTAGAAAGAATAATCTCGCGATCTTGAACCCGAGAGATGATCCGGGTGAACTCGAGATCTGAATTGACACTGGCATTAGCCCATAATTCGGAGACATGATCCCGATAGATGGTGGTGGTGGCGGTGATCGCAGTAAATATTCTTGATCGACGAAGAAACGCGATCATCGGGCGGTACGGCGCCGCCGATTCTTTTTCATCATCGAGGAAAGCCGTGACATTATGTCTCGGTTCACAGAAGAAAGCATTAACGTGAGCCATATCTGTAAAAGGACAATAAACTTGGAAGCCATTAGACATAAACACGTTTTTAAAGATAGACATTTTTCAAATAAAAATGTACTGCGACTCAAGCCTTGTGTCGCAAGATAACACAGCGACATAACGAGTTATGTCGCAGTTTTGCAATTAAATCAATTTAATGATTTTCAGCGACACAAGGGTTGTGTCGCACAATAGATCAGCGACATAAGATTGCGTCATAAGGATTGTGTCGCAGAACATGTTAGCGACATAAGATAGCGATATAACAAATTGTGTCGCAGAAAGACAGCGACATAAAGCTGAACGGAACAGGCGACACAACGCTTGTGTCGCAGCTTGTGTCGCAATGAAGAACACGATGAAACCCAGATTTTTCATATTAAAATTTTGGAGTTTTTGAGTTTCAAGCGGCTTGAAACGTTCATTATCATCACAGGAACAACATACAATATCAATTACATGCATTTAAACAGTTTAAGATTCGTAATTTTGCAAAACAAAAAGAAACCCTAAAAACCGAAAGTTTAAATGATAATGGCGAGCTAAATAAGAAGAGATAGGGTGTAAAAATGGTACCTATCGATGCGTTTAAGTAAGGGGAACACGATTCAAGCAATGAAACGAGCGGAAATCCACAGAAAATCACGCAGAAATCGGAAAAACGCAGTCAGGCTGTTGTGTCGCAGGATCCAATTGTGTCGCTGGATTTCAAATTTTTTGTCGCTGATAATTAGAAACTAATTACAGCGACACGAGGGTATTTATACTTGGGACACAATGAGCGACACAAGGGTGCGACACAAGGGTTGTGTCGCTGGGTGGTCAACACAAATATGCGACACAAGCCTTGTGTCGCAGAAGTCAATCAAGGGTTAAATTTTAATTTTTATTTGTGACACTTAGAAAAAAAAATTGAACAGAAACAGATATATAATAATAAAATAACATAAAAGAACGTTTTGAGAGGTGTCTATTTAGGGATCATATTAGAAAGATAGACTCGCAAGAGAATGTCAAATTTTAATTCGATTATCAGTATATTTGTCCAAATTTAAATTTATCAAGCAAAGTTAACAAGCCTGAGAAGCAATCTGTAACAAGATGATTATCGGTATTGTTTGTCCACTTAAACATGTAACACACTCAACTTCAAGCTTTAGCAGTTATTGTGAGAGTGAGTATGTCTCTGTGAATCCCACACAGATATACTCCTAGTATCAAGACATGCCCAAGACTTCGATTGGTTAAAGAAAGTATTTGAATTCAACGTTTTTAAGAATCAAGCCACCGGTGACAGGTCTGTACTTACGTACAGCAAAGCGACTTAAACTTGATTCAGGTGTAGGCAAAACCAGACTTGGTCAAACCGTTTGGCGACCTTGTTAGGTATCTTTGATTTTATAAGACTTTAAAGTACTTTGACTTTTGTTTGCTTAGTGTTTGAATGTATGCTGATTGAAACCAGGTCTGTACGGACATACAACAAAGGAAACAGACAGCATAAATCCCTAAATGTTGTCAGATACAAGCTCAGGTTAATAGAAGCATGGCAAGCTCATACATCATATGTTGGTCATCACAAAAGAATAATCACAGATTAAAGGATTTCTTAGATGCTCAAAGAAAAGTATGAGAATGCCTACCAATACATCGTGCAATGATACAAATGTTTGTAAGGACATGTATAACATATACAAGATAAACCTACTGATATATCGAGGATAAAACTTAAGATTGACGTTTGAGGGGTGTCTCCTAATGTACTATCATCTCCCTAGTTGTTTACAGACACAACTGAACGTCTTTTGCACGTGTTGCAATGTTGCTTTTCTTTAATGCTAGAAAGCACAAAGAGTGGCTATTGCATTACTTACCTTTTTTTTTTTTTTTTTTAAACAATAAGCATAAGAACATAACATAATAAGGTCACAAATATTACTTTTGAATGTGAAAGAAACGTAACCCTATCATGTTGACTAGCTCATCGAAACGAGCACGGGAAAAGGCTTTGGTGAACAGGTCGGCATTCTGCTTAAGGGTATCTATTTGGACCAGATCAATTAGGTGTTTCTCATAGCAATCACGAATGAAATGAAACCTAATTTCTATGTGTTTGGTCTTAGAATGTTGGACAGGATTACGTGTAATACATATAGCAGCAGTATTATCTATATGAATAGGAGTCATAGTTAAGAGTAAACCGTAATCGCGCAACTGGTGTTGTATCCAAAGAACCTGGGAACAGCAGCTGGCAGCAGCAATGTATTCAGCCTCTGCGGTTGAGGTAGAAACAGTCGTTTGCTTTTTGCACTGCCATGATACGAGCCGTAGTCCAAGAAACTGACATCCAACAAAAGTGGACTTCTGATCCATATTGCATCCCCCATAATCCGAGTCCGAGTAAGCAGAGAGCGCGAAGGTTTTCTCATTAGAATACCATAGACCAAGAGTTGGTCTATATTTGAGATAACCGAAGATTCGCGAAACTGCCTTCATGTGAGACACCTTCGGTTTAGCCTGATACCTGGAACAGAGAGAGACTGCAAAGACAATGTCCGGACGCGATGCGGTGAGATACATCAGAGAACCGATCATAGATCGGTAATCTTTTTCCGGACAGTCCTCTTCATCTTCCGCTGGACCAAGGTGATGATTCAGCTTTAAAGGCGTCCCATAGGATTTACAGTTAGTCAAGTTATACCGCGTAAGCATATCATTGACGTACTTGGACTGATGAATGTAAATCCCTTTAGCAGACTGTTCGACTTGTACGCCCAAGAAAAAGTTCAGCTCCCCTATTGCACTCATTTCAAATTCTGACTTCATGATCCGCTCAAAGTCGCAAAACAGTTCATCCATGGTGGAACCAAAAATGATGTCATCCACATAAACCTGTACTAATAACAAGTCCTACCCTGCATGCTTAATGAAGAGAGTACTGTCGATCGTTTCTCGTACAAAACCATTCTTCAGAAGATGAGTCGCAAGCCGCTCATACCAAGCTCTAGAAGCTTGATGAAGACCATACAACGCCTTGTCCAGCTTGCAGACGTAGTTCGGATGAATAGTGTCTTCAAACCAGGCGGCTGTTTGACATAGACCTCTTCAACCACTAGACCATACAGAAATGCACTCTTAACGTCAAGCTGGTAAACCCGAAATCCTTTGAATGAAGCGTACGCCAGGAAAATGCGGATGGATTCCAAACGAGCAACCGGGGCAAATACTTCATCGTAGTCCAAACCTTCAATTTGAGTGAAGCCTTGGACTACTAGACATGCTTTGTTGCGAATTACCACGCCCCGATCATCTTTCTTCACACGATATACCTAACGAGTGCCAATTGGATGAACACCCTTGGGTAAAGGCACCAAAGTCCATACTTGCAGCTTTTTGAATTGTTGAAGCTCTTCCTGCATAGCCTCAACCCAGTATGGATCCTTCAACGCATCAGCTGTCTTCTTCGGTTCTACTTGTGAGAGAAAGCATTCTTCAATTTCCGAAGCAAGACAAACAGGATCAGTGTCGGTAACAGGAGACGACGTCAACACAGATTGTTCAGCAGCAGCAATGTGTCGTCTCATTAAAACACCTTTGTTTAAATCACCAAGAATGGCATCAACTGGATGTGACACATTGATCCGAGAACTCGGAATTGCAGCCGGAACGATGATAGAATCAAGGTTTGTAGAGTCAGCTTCAAGTTCGAGTTGAAGTGCAGGTAAATTTTCAAGGTCAGATGCAGGTAATGGTTCAAATTCAGATACGGGTGATTGATCAGAATCCTCTAACATTTGTTCCTCATCATTTGTAGGATCAGGAACATTTTCAGTAACGAGTGGAGGCGGAGTTTCACAAGTAGCAGCAGGAGCAGTTGCTGGTGTTGATATAGGTGGTGGAGGAACAGAGATGGGTGGAGTTTCAGAAGCGATGTCCAGCCCGTGAAGTAGTGTCACTATATCCTCTTCTTCATTCTCCTCAGGAATATTGAAAGAATCAAACAGTGTTTGATAGTCAAACAAATATTCGGGTCCCTTCCCCTAAGGGTTGTCAGTGTAATGGAAAAAGGTGACCTTAAAATGTTCTTCCACACGCTTGGTCACTAAGTTATACACACGTTTGTTTGGTGAGTTGTTAGAGAATCCGAGGAAGACACCTTCACAGGATTTCTCACCAAACTTAGCAATTCGTTCCTTGGTGTGCATAATAGTGCATAGGCAGCCAAACGGCTCAAGAAACTGTAGATTTGGCTTTCTGTTGTTGAACAATTCATAGGATGTCTTGTTCTTCTTCTTAATCATTAACACCCGATTCAGAACGTAGCAGGCCGTATTCACAGCTTCGGCCCAGAAAGTGATTGGAAGCTTAGAGTCGGATAACATAGTTCGTACAGCCTCAATCAAAGTCCTATTCTAACGTTCTGCAACCCCATTCTGCTGTGGAGTCCTTGCGGCACTGAATTGGTGTTCAATACCATTGCTCAAACAGTACAGCTCCATAATCGAGTTCTTAAACTCTGTACCGTTATCACTCCTTATCTTCTTGATTTTCAACTCACAAAGATTTTGCAGTTTATCGAATAGATAGATGAGAATCTCAGGCACTTCATCCTTGGTCTTCAGAAAATAAACCTAAGAAAACCGCGAATAATCATCCGTCACAACTAGGCAATACGAAGCTCCTCCCAAACTCTTCTTTCTGACTGGCCCGAATAAATCCATGTGAAACAACTCCAAGGGCTTCTCAGTTGAATTGGCCAGCTTCGGTCTGTGAGACTTCTTGTGTTGCTTTCCTTTCTAACAAGGGACGCAGTGATCATTCAGTCCAAAGGATTGCTTAGGGACACCTCGCACTAGATCATTCTTGATCAGGTAGTTCATCTTGCGAAAGTGCAAGTGTCCCATACGCCTGTGCCATAATAACGATTCCTTCTCGGGAGCTTTGGATAGAAGACATGTGAGCTGTGTAGTTTCCACAGTACTCATATCAAGAATATACGTGTCTCGCTCCCGAGGTGCCCTCAGTAGCACCCATTCTTCAGGGATTACAAATCCTGGCTTCAATATACAGCACTCAGTGTCTGTGAAAGTAGTAGTGTACTTTTTATCGCACACTTGAGAGACACTGAGAAGATTGTGTTGCAATTGTTCTACAAAATTTACCTTCTCAAAGCTTACTACCCTGACCAGAAATAACTCCCCCTTTATCACCAGCGAAGGCCACATAACCTCCATTGTAAGCATGAACCTCAGATAAAAGGGAAACATCACCGGTCATGTGCCGAGAACAACCGCTGTCGATATACCATTTACTATTCTTTACAGATTCAGGTTGCTGCAGCACCACAAACAAGGTAAATTAGTTAGAAATGGAGACCTAAGCCTTTATAGTCTTGGGTACTCCAGTAACATCATCAACAATGACCACATCAGTCAAAACTTTGTTTTCAAACAGTTTTGAATGTTTGACTGATGAGGTATTGTCGGATGTAGAATCTTTGCAAGATTCTTTAATCTTCCAAACCTGCTTTGGTTTGGATGCTTGCGAGTTAACAACTTTGAGCTTTAAGTTTTGCAAAGTATTTTGCTCAACTTTGTTGACTTTGACAACTGGGACAGGAGTCTTTGAGCCTTTCATTGAAATAGACTTCTTTGAAGGATTCTTAAATTTTAAGACTCGCGAAACTTGTTTCCCATACTGTTTCTTCGCAAGCACAGGACAATCAGTAGAAGCAAGATCGATGCTCAACACTTGATTGAGATTGAGGAATAAACCGATGAGCTCGACCAAAAGAAGCATGTGTTGAACAATCACATTTACGTGAACAAGAGATGCTTTAGAAGAATTTTTAGAAGATTTATTTAATATAGTTGGTTTAGAAACAATCTTCTTTTGAGGTTCAGCCATAGCTTTACCTTTTCCTTTTGTTATATCCTGTTCATTTCGTTCGATAGTGATTATATGATTTTCAGGCTTGACATTTTTCTTTACTGGTCTAAACTCTTGATCAGTTATGTCCTCAATTTAAATTTCCTCTTCAGTAATACGAGGAAGCACAGAAAGAGCCTTTCCTAACTTAGGCTCAACTATATTCTCAGACTTAATTAGCTCAGTCTGTTGAATCTCAGCCTTAACAGGCTTAACTTTCTCAACCTTTTGAGTCTTACTTGTTTCAGACTCACTAGTATTAGCCCTAACTAGCTCGGGCCTACTAGTTTCAGGTTGTTTTGATGCAGTGATGACAGTTTCAGCCTTAACTAGCTTAGGCTTACTTAACTTGATGCTAACAGCAGGTTTGACAGGTTTAACATCTATCTTTGTAAAGATAGGCATCAAGTCATTAACATTATCCCTAACAGGCATGGGAAGATAATTCTTAGGAGGTGGGACTTGATGAAAACCAAGTCCTGCCTTACTTTTGATATCGGTCCTCTGTGCCTGTAGGATTTCATCGAAGACTAGAGAGGAGACCGAAAAGTTTGAAAGCTTTTTCTTTAAATTTAGAACCTCAGTTTGAGATTCAACAAGTTCTTTTTTAACAGATGATAGCATATCAACATAGCTACCAATTTCATCTTGTTGTTCAAAAATCTTAGCTTTAGTTCCTTTTTCTCTTCCAAAACAGCTTTTAACTTTTGCCCACTGGCCTTATCACTGTCTCTTAACATGTTATTTGTTTCATTTAAATTTTCGATGATAGTGTTAAGGCGTGTGGTATCCTCTCTATACCTATTTAGCTGGTTAGTTAATTTAATACATGATACACAAGATAATGGTTCATCATATACCTCATGCACTTCGGCCATCAGTGCTCGTTTTGTATCATCATCATCTGGGTCAGACCATTCCCAAGCATTGTTGGAAAGTAGTAGCGCAGCGGAAACCATCGCCTTTTCGTCAGATCTGGTCTTCTCAGATGAATTGGACTGAGAGGGTTTAGATAAACCGGAAGGTGGGTTCTTCTTTCGGTCACATTCACGAGCAAAGTGTCCATAGTTGTGACACTGGTAGCATTTCACCTTGCTCTTATTAAATCCCAGACCCTTCTCTTCTGGATCAGTGACGTTCTTCCTCCCAGTCTTCTTCAAGAAATTCTTGACGCGTCTTGTGAGCATAGCCATGCTCCACTTCAAGTCCATTCGTTCAAGCTCTTCTTGATCAATTTGACTGAAATCTTCTTCAGTCATATTCACAGTGCTGTTTTTGTTGGATAGGAAGTCATCATACGCTGACAAGAAAGCGGTGAAGACAGCTGCATGTTCCTCAACAACTGTAGGAGATGCTCCTTTAAAGTTGGAGTAAGCACCACCCCCACCTGAAGAGTTGGTGGTAGTATATCCAAACCCACCAGATGTATTTGGAGCACCAGAACCCCCAGAAAAGAATGCAGCCCCAGCAGCTTGAGTCACTGCATCAGGAACATCCACACCATATAACTTAGGATTCTGAATATGTGCAGTAGCCTTGGTCTCCTTCTTCTGCATGTCTAGGAGATCGGCAGCAATCTGTCCAACCAAATCATCAAGCTCCATATCCATGATATCTTCATCTTTCTCCATCAGCAACACTCGTGTATTCCACTTCTTGGGTAAGGAACCTAAAAGCTTCTTGTTAACATATGTTTTGTCAAGAGTGACACCTCCCTCGACTAATTCACTTACAAGTTGTGAGTATCTGCTGCACATATCTTCAAGAGACTCAGTAGGCAGCATGTTAAAAACCTCAAACTGTTTCTTGACCAGATCCAATTTGTTCCGTTTGTATTGATCACTGTCACCACATTTCTTTTCAAACGCCGTCCATAAGTCATATGCGGTTTTGTGATGGCGTAGTTGTCTTAATATCTGTTGAGGTATGTCACACCCCGCTAAAGCGGAAACACGAGATGTAACAGGACAATGATTTCATAATCGAAAATTACAAAAGATCACCGTTCAACGGTCTAAAATAAATGTTCCCACCGGTCCATCAAGAGAACCAATAGGACCGGGTTCTGAATCTGTTACAATTAATCTAACGCGCGGAATTCGTTAGATTATCAAACACACAAATATAAAGCTTGAATTAATAAGAACAATAATCAAATATGAACTTTATATTTCCTTGAACAATTCTCTGATCAGATTACACAGCAAAAACACAGAGAGAACTAATATCAAAAAGTCTAACCTAATTACAAAGTAATTAGAGGTATTTATACTAATCTGGCCGACTTATGCGACACAAGTCTTGTGTCGCAGGATTCACTATTGCGACACAAGCACTGTGTCGCACCTATCACTTATGCGACACAAGCCTTGTGTCGCAGTACACAGAAAATGTAACTTTATTTACTCTATTACATTTACAGACACAGTACAGACTTGACCAACTGACAGACACTCTAATATGTATCAACAATAAATACATTACATAAAGTCTTACAAGCGTTTACAGCATAAAAGTAAATAATCTAAACATGCGATTACATCCAAAAGAGACAAAATTCCGTAACGCTATAGCAGCATAGCTCATATAACAGGTTTAGCTTCAATAGACAAGTTGTGACTATTTCCTGAAAAGCATGTAAAAATAAACAGGTCAACTATGAAACATAGTTGGTGAGTACACAGGTTTTGCGTAAGGAAAGACCCTTTTCAAGAGTTTACAAAGTTTAGTATAGAAGTTCCACGTTACTACGTGATTAGTTCACAAAAGTAATCTGTTTAGTACCGAGGCTCATACAATGACGAAAATCATCCGATAATTTCATAAGATCAATTTTTAGGATGGTCAAGCACTATTGCGCGGATAATTATAAAAGTAATTCATTAAAACAAGGCTCATTTAAGAGCGATACCCATTTGATAGTTAGATTCATTTGTGAATCGATTTTTTGTTTGCAAAAGAGGTTTATTTAAGTACAAGATTCATTTAGGAGTGATTCCCTTTGGAACTCAATTAAAAGTCGTAATTCGTTCATAACACCACACTCATATTTTCAAAGAAATGTTCAATTCACTTTTATAAAACTCAAGATATAGTGTTTAATAAGTTCAAGTTATGCTTATAAAACTCATATTTGTAGCATTTAATAGATTCAGGTTACGTTTATAAAGTCAATGGATCATCAAATCAATATCAAAACGTTTATAATCTCAACGGTTTATTATGTCGAAGTTCATAAGAATGCGAAGCGTTATTATGAAACCACGTCTATCATTGTCCACAACCACAATGATTTATAGTGTAAAACTCAGGTTTTAAATTTATGGTTTTAAAGAAGTATTGTTTCAAATGACAACGTCTTTGTAAAGTTCGGGTCGTAAGGTTTATAGTTTCAAAGAAATATCGTTTCAAATGACAAAACGTCATACGTTTATAGTTTCAAAGAAATATCGTTTCAAATGACAAGGTCATTGTAAAGCTCGGGTCGTAAGTTTATAATTTAAAAAGAAATATCGTTCAGATGTCAAAGTCATTGCAAAGCTCGGGTCGTAAAGTTTATAGTTTAAAAGAGATATCATTTCAAATGACAAAGTCATTGTAAAGCTCGGGTCGTAAAGTTTATAGCTTCAAAGAGATATCGTTTCAAAAGTCAAAACGTCATACGTTTATAGTCGCTTATGAATTTCTATGCTATCGCATTTTTGTCTATAGTCACAATGAATTATTATGCTTGAGTCCACAACCAAACCTACAACCGATAAACCTTTGCCCCAAAGAGAGATGCCCTATCGTTGGTATTTAGGATGATGGGATGCACTCACGTGGCCGCGTGAGTGGGGAGGTGGTCTCGCTCCCAAATAGTACTATTCATATGCATCATTTGGCTCACATAGAGTTAATGGTCGTGTAGATATACCGGGGACTTTAGATACGATAGAAAACAAGCATATAATCATGTTCGTATAAACTTCAAACATTCAAAAAGTTATTCGTAATCAATACGACATTTTAACCATGTCAAGTATTCGAAAGTAAGCATAGCATAGCGTAGCATTTGTAGTTCAAGGATCGCATTTGTAAAACGAGCATAGTATAAGCAAAGCATTCGTAAATCAAGTATAGCATAAGAATAATATTTGTAATCCAAATATAGTAATTAAATCATATAGCATGCTTTTCACCCCAAAACATTTATGTAAAACGTTAAAAAGAGGGGCTGTGTAAACTCACAATTGAGCGTGAGCGTACGGATGGATGTAATGCGCGTGCTGACCGGGTTTGACTCCTATCCAATTCCTAAGAACACAAGGTTTCTAATTAGTTTCTCGACTAATATGGTTTGTTAGGATTGCTTAGCTATCTAATTAAATTACAAAGTGCCGCTAAAGTTCGAATTTCCATTTAATTTACGTTGTCGGTAATTGTTCGAGTTGTGAACAAAATAATGGAAATATATGTATACAACATCTAAAAATTACCAAACTTGGTATGAAACATGAAATATAGTTCACAAATTTGCTGTGAAAATTTGAGGATTTTTAGACTTATGGATTATTTATAATCATTTTATGCCTAAAAAGTGTGATAAATATGGGAAAAATAGTAATTATCCACGAAAAATTCTGGAATTTTTACCAGATCAGATTCTACCAATTTTAGGTTGGTGTAAAATTTTCAAGCCGTTTTGAGCATTGGAACTTTGGTTCCTAACATTATGCGTTTTAACGAGACGTTATTCGGAAAACATATCAAAACACATCCAAAGAGTGTGAAATTTTGAGGATAGTAAATGACACTAAAATTTTCCCATAATTATTTTGTGTGCAAAAGTATTTTTCATGATAATTTCAAGACCAGTGGGGTTTTAAAGGTAAGACATTAAGCTAAATTCTAGAAGAAAAATCGAGATTTTTGGACCATTATTCACTGAGTTATGGTCGTTTCAAGTAGGGTCAAAATCTGGACATATTACATGCATGACAAAGTGATCTTTTTGGTGTGTTTTTCACTACCAAACGATTTTTAGACCTCATCCAATGATTGAAGTCTTGTCTTTTATGCATGAATTTGTTCTTTTTACAGAAACATAAACATATTTTAACAATTTAAACCATTTAATCTAGCAAGAACATGTAAATACACATTTTAACACCAAAAAGACGATTTTCGATTTGATTTCGGTTGCCCTTTTGTTTTAACACTTAAACAAGTGTAAGAGAACCTACAAACATCAAACTCATGTATGTGGATTATAACCATGAATAAGGTGTATAATCCAAGCATTTTTATGAATTTAAAAGTAAGTAAATGCAAGAATGGAAGCAAGGAATGGTATGTTTTACCTTAGAGATGTTGTTCTTATGTAAGAACACTTTAAAGATGATGATTTTTGATTGAAAGGGGGCTGTGTAAGTCTCTAGATCTTGGTTAGCGATAACGGATTATCTTTTAGGTATTGAGGTGCGGAATCCCTCAATACTTAAGGTTTATTGCTTATATAACTTTGCAATTAATTAACAAGCTTCGTTTTGATATTAACTAGTGTTAAACAATCAAAACCGAGCCTATTCAATAAATGCTTTTATATCTGCACAGATTTCGAGGAGAGAATACTTAAAATATTTGGTGTGTGTATTTCTGGCACGGATTTCTAGGTCTCACATATAATGAGCAGCATTAAAATATTTATATCTGGTTCAACTCGCAGGCCATGGGCTTTGCGAGTTGACTCAACTCGCAGCCCATGGGCCTGCGAGTCCAGATGATTGAGAGCCCAGATCTCAACTCGCAGGTAAGACCTGCGAGTCCAGATATCAGCGAGCCCAGATCTCAACTCGCAGGTAAGACCTGCGAGTCCAGATATCAGCGAGCCCAGATCTCAACTCGCAGGTAAGACCTGCGAGTCCAGATATCAGCGAGCCCAGATCTCAACTCGCAGGTAAGACCTGCGAGTCCAGATATCAGCGAGCCCAGATCTCAACTCGCAGGTAAGACCTGCGAGTCCAGATATCAGCGAGATGAGATCTCAACTCGCAGGTCAAACCTGCGAGTTGACTTCTCAATTCGCGAATTTTGACTTTAACTTGAAATCGATACTTGTTCAATAACATTTAACAAATAATAATAACAAGTTAATATCATATATTTACGAGTCTAAACCAATTTATACAAGTTTGACAATAAATACACTAGTCCTATTACAAGCTAGATCTGTTGTCACAATAATATGTCCCAACAGACTCCCCCTTGACAATAGCTCTAGCGTCGTTATCTTCAACTTTGTCCTTGGTCTTCACTTGTAAATTCTACTGCCCATATGAATCTTCATTCTAACACAAGTCTTCACCATTAATTGATAATCTCTTGCAAGATCACCCCATGCTTCAGTCGTCAGGATCCTATTTTCGTTTAACTTCAATAGGTCCTTCTTCGACAGATTCATCAGGTGTCGATGGTCATAGACTGTCAGAATTACTCTTTCTCCTCCTTCAACTTCATCATCAGCTTCAACCATGACAGCTTCACCAGTCTCAGAATCCACGTGCCAATTCAGAAGATTTCCCAGAATATTCTGTGGCATAGGTTTTAGTGGTATCTGCTGTATGCACTTGACAGCTGGATAAGTTTTCTTCCTTAATCTTCGGCCAGTTCTCTGACTTCGTTCCTTTAATTTGATCGTCTTTCCGACTCTTGGCTTAATCTTCTCAAACTTCATTGATCTACCCTCAGTCCGAATGGTTCTCTCAACATACGTTGCGTAGGGATCATTACTGGGATTTATCAGTTCTAAGCGTGCCAAGTCTCGAATTTCAAATCGAGGAAGCGAACTGAATACTTTAAGCTTCTTATCGAAATATTGAACTCCGTCAAATCTTTTGATAGCGAAAAGTTTCAAGTCAGAATCAAAATACCAGCTGATGATCCCTTTCCTTGGAGCTTTCTTTCCAGTTATATCTACTTCAGACATCCCAACCTTTTGCTTTCTCCTTTTCAGAGGTCTAAACATGGGATTATTTCTGAGTTTCTCTGGAAGGTCATCTTCTGATTCAGAACTGGTTGAGTCATCTAGACTTTCATCTAACTCAACAACCCTTTCTCCATCTTCTTCCTTGATGACCACTTTAGTTTTAGATGGGCTTACAATGTGTTCAACAACATCAGCGTCAAGATCTACACATTCGTCTGCCCCATCATTAACAATGAAAGTCCAATCTTCAGGAGGTACAAACTCTCCTTCTTCAAGGTCAAAGTCAATGTCCTCATCTAATTCATCTGGCATGTCGCCTTCAGAATCTGATAAGTTCAACATTTCATGACCTATAGAAATACATACACAACTAGATTAATATCATAAGTTCTTTCATTGATTTCCCTGAATCAATCTAAGATTTTTCTTATTAATCCCTTTGTGTATTTGAAATATATTATATATACTTATTCAAATCTTTCATCGATTATGATAATCGATCTAAAATTTGAATAAGTCTTATAATATGCTAACATCATATATTATATGATCCTATAACTCTTTTATCGATCATAGTCAATCTAGAATTACAAAAGACTTATAATATACAAACATTCATAATTATAACATTTTAAACATTCAAGTTCAAACATCTTAATTACAAAATGATTCAAAGTTACAATGTATTAATAATTACACTCAATCTATATTAATACAAGTGTCACCTTCTTCAGCTCCACCCTTTGCAGTACCAGCACCAGCTCCACTACCACTTGCTTCAGCAGACTCCCCCTGAAATGTAGTCTGCTGACCAGTCGTTGAAGGACCGGCCAGCTCACTATCTTTTCCAGCTGCGGGATCATCGTCTTCATCATTCTTATTCTTCTTCGCCAGCTCATCTTCCTTGCAGGACTCTTGATATATCAATACCTCCCCTTGAGATGGCTTGTCCTTCAGAAGGCTGATGACCAGGCGATCAAGTCTATCAATTTGCCTCTGCTTGTCAGCTACATCATCTATCAGATTGTTATTCGTCTTGATGAGCAGTGAGTAGGCATCATTCTGATTAGTCATGTTATCAGACATAGACAGCATTTGAGAAATCAAAGAATTTGACGGTTTCTTCCAACTCTCGAACTCTGGACTCTAAGCTATTAATATGATCAGAATCAGTCGCAGAGGAGGTGGATGGAGCAGCAGTAGTGGTGGTTGGTGGCGTGGGAGCGGGCGGTTGCATTTTCTTCGCTATCTCGGTAGCGACATCGGTTAATAGACGCGCTGCGACCCTGCTAGATTTGGTGGTTGGGTGCGAAGACGGGCGAACCAAAGCAGCAATCATTTCAGCCTCTAAGGGCGTAGAACTGGATTGTAGATGAGCTGCAGAGGTTGAAGCTGTTTGTCTGAGCAGTTTGCGAGGTCGAGTAATGAGCTCCTCCTCCTCTTCTTCTTCATCCTCATCTTCATCAACCAAAACAAAATCGGGATCTTGGTCCACGGCTTTCCTCTTTAACTTCAATGCCGGATCCATAATCAATTTTGATCCTTGACGAATCATCCCTTCAGGGATACCGGAGACAAACCCTGGTGGTCCAGTCTCATCATCATCATCAGACTCAGATTCAGAAGCCGAAGCAGCTTCTCCATCTCTGCCCGATGGACCGGCAGCCTCTGGTGCCTCAGTGGTGGGTTCTGCAACCCTTGGTGCTTCAGCAACATACTGATCCACATCTTGCATGATGGGATCATTGGCATCATCAGTATCAGCCAGTACTTGTTGCACCACTTCGGCTGCGACATCAGCATTAATCTCTTGCCCAGATTGATGTACCTGAATCAAAACCTCCTCGATCAGTTCTTGTGGCTCAGGAGCACCCTCGTCCACATCAACATCTAGCCAACCATGATTTGGTGGCGTCACATAATCGGGATGGATCAAGAACCCAAACAGCTCTGTCGGCTGTGGTTGCATCTCAAACCTTCTTGAGGTGTGCATAAACATGGCATTGTAAGCCCTCAGCCCGATGGTATCAACTTTTAAATCAGCTTGAAAGTCTGGCAAGTCAGGAATCGAAGCCCGAATGATAAGCATACAAAATCTGGGATATAGCATAAACTGAGACCTGACACCTCCCAAGATTTGTCTAACAAATTCTCCAAAAACATAGTCTGAAAAACTGTATGGTTTATTGTAAACCAGTGACAGTGCAGCCGATAATAGAGAAGAGCTAAGCTCATCATATCCTCCTTTCTTTGGTCCAAAGATCGTGACCAAGACATGGAGTAAAAATCTCCATTCTCCGAACACGAGAGCTTTCAGAAACTGACGCCCTCTCTTGGGTCCAACATACCCCATACGTCCTAAAGCTCCCTCGATAAAGTCCAACGGAAACTCAGTTGGTCCATCTTCTTGCTCCACAGTTCCCAACTGTAAAATGTTCCTAAGATCTGAAGCAGAAAAGATAACAGGACGATCATTTATCCTTGTCTGGATGACCGGAGGATTCACCGATGTATCATATACAATATTTGCCCAAAATTGGGTAAGTATATCATGAGACAAAGCAGGTGAAGCGGTGATTGTAAATTGAATCCTTGATCGACTCAGAAAAGTAAGAATCTGAGCTATCCTGGATGCACCTCGTGCATTGATATCCAGATCGACGAGCACATTGTGCTGAGCAGCAAATTGTCGAACCATTTTGTAAGTCCTGTGATCTTGGTCGATAATGATTATATCAATTATCTAGTCGTATAAAGGTGCGGAATTCCTTTATACGTTTGAGTTTTTAGTTAATCAAACGAATCACTAATCGCTTTGTTTTGATATTAACTAATTGTTAATCTTCAAAACCTAAGCCGTTAGTGATTAGGGTTTTTCTTGATTAAAAATGCTCGCCGTAGTTTCTCTGTTGATGTTTTTCTTAATTACCTCTCTTTTTCACACACACAGAAAATAATTAATTAAACCTAATTAAATATCTCGTTTCATTTCGTCAGATCATATTGGGCTTTTGGTTATTGGGCTTGGGCTTTTGGGTTTTGCGAATCCAACTGGCCGGATCCACTGGTCCTGGCCGAACCCAGTGTAGCCGAAGCCAACTGGTCCTGGCCGAACCCAGTGGCCGAACCCAGTTTGGCCGAAGCCAACTGATCCTGGCCGAACCCAGTGGTATTTGTGAGTCTAGTTCTTCATTTCACATGTTTAATAAATTGTGACTTGATAACTCTCCTCACAAACTTAGACTTTAGTTTGTTTATATTATTTATACAATACTTTAAATGTATTTAACATTTAATATTAACAAACTAATATCATAGACATTTACAAATTAAAACCAATACACAAAGTTTGATTATAATTGTGCTAGTCCTATTACAAGCTAGATCTGTTGTCACAAACCATGTCTCAACACATTTCTGTAATAACAACAACATATCACACTAATGTTAGACAAACAGTTTAACAAATATTGATAAACTTATATGATCTACAACTCATAATTGAACTATTAAGTTGTGTAACTTAATTATCAATTATAGTTGTTCAACATATACAGAATCAATAAGTCTAACTTTCAAATTAACCTGCTACACAAATATATTACTTATTACGGAAAGTCATAAGTCTTACATATAGAGTATACGGTTTTACGTGTTTACATTTAAGTCGACACGTCTAACCGTAGACTATTTTAACTTATAAACGCTCAATTAGTTAACTAATCGAGAGATCGTAAATTAAATTTAGAAATCAAAAATTTCAAAAAGTCAACTCGCAAGTTCAACTCGCAGTCAACAAGTCAACTCGCAAGTTCAACTCGCAGGTTCAACTCGCAAGTTCAACTCGCTGGTCAACAAGTCAACTAGCAAGTTTCAACTCGCAAGTTTCAACTCGCTGGTCAACAAGTCAACTCGCTGGTCAACAAGTCAACTCGCAAGTTTCAACTCGCTGGTCAAGTCAACTCGCTGGTCAACAAGTCAACTCGCAAGTTTCAACTCGCAAGTTTCAACTCGCTGGTCAACAAGTCAACTCGCAAGTTTCAACTCGCAAGTTTCAACTCGCTGGTCAAGTCAACTCGCAAGTTTCAACTCGCTGGTCAACTTGCAGAGTGGACTCGCAGGAGCGGGCTGCGAGTTGAGTAACATAAACCCTAAGGTTTCTTGTCCATTTAAGCACTGTTAAGGATTTTAGTAATTTAAAAATCAAAAACCCTCATTTTAATAAAAATGTCGATTGTGGATTAAATACGCGGTGGAATTAGATGATTTATACCTCAATAGATTCGCAAGCTAAAAGTGAATAAAGTGTATGAGGTCAAAGATTCGATATCCAACCGAAATTTCGAAAATGAGATGGAAATAGTGTTTCGGCTCGCAATGTGTGTGGGTTCGCAAAATCAAGTGGATTCGCAGTGCAGGAACAAGTGAACTCGCAGGTTCCCTTTTATACCTTTTAACTCAGCTCGCAGAACTCAACTCGCAGAGTTGAGTTCAGCTCGCAGCACTGTTCTCGATTCGCAAAAAAAGGTCTAAAAATACATTTTAATTATAAAAACGTAATTTTTAAGTTCCTAAAAAATAAACAAGTCTAAAATACACGTATCTTTCACTTGTTTTTCTCATGGAGTAGTGCACAAGTCTAAAATAAAATATTTTTCACTTGTCGTTCTTAGAAAAACGCGGACAAGTCTAAAATCTGAGGATCTTTCACTTGTGATGCAATAATACGAACAATAGAAACATAAGAAAAATAAAATAAAAAGAAATAAGATAAAATGAAATAAATAAAAGTTCAATGATTCATAATAAACATTGGTATCAAGTACCCTTGTATTAATGAAACACTTTGACTAAAATAAAATTACAATAAAATAAAGTAAAATAGATCCTAATCGAGGGCATTAAGAAATTATCGACAGTGGGATCATATTAGAAAGAAACAGCTGAACCAAATGATGAGTAAAAAATCTAAGAAGATTGTTAGTATGCAAACCTTATGAAATTCACAATAAGTTACATAAGAACTCACGACTTAACCATTTATCAACTTACATTTATAAGAGTATAACTTGGTTACCTATATCCACAAAATGAAGTGATTTAAATATCATAGACAGTTCAAGATGATTACCGGTATTATAATCCATATAAACAAAGTCTATACTGATTTCTGAGCAAACCTTTTATTGTTCGTATGTGTATTACCAAATGTGATTCAAAAATGACATACTGAGAAATTTAGTAAAACACATAACACTGTATCTTTCACTTTGCAAGATAGAGGTCACTAAATGATGTTCTTTTCGAAACATATGACATACCCTTGAGTAACTGTGACAAATATCAAAACCCGTTTTGTAGATACTAGTGGTTCTAGTTCTGTACTTAGTACAACAGAAAATCCCTTAGTATAGACAAACCAAGCTTGAAACTATTGGCAAAACTAAAGGAGTCAGGTCTGTACTTAGTACAATAGAGACACCAGTAATTTCACTAACAGCCATAATTCTTATTATTTGTCTTGACATATTTTCATAGATTCTTGATAACAGTGTATGGTCAGACTATCTTTCATCAATTAAGACTTATGTCATACGTCATATAGTAAATCACACGAGATAACACACAGTAGATTTATAGCTTATTATATGCTCAGAAATCAAAGCAGACATTGCCTACCAGTACATCATATAATGAAGCTATCTAGATCTAAAGTTTTTCAAGTAGATTATATCGTGTGGAGAGAGGAGTATACTAAAATAAAGATAAGTGAAGGCCTGGTTTTAAAGATGTAAAGTTCATGTAACAAATTTGAATCTACTAACACATCTAACTTAAGACTTTTACCTACATTTATTAAGCCGATTCCTCTAATTTACTATCATTTCCCAGTTGATAAAGACTTAACCTTTATCGGAGGCGATTCCCCAACGGTAACAAGCAAATGAATGCCATACGCCTTACCCCTTTTCTCCTTTTTTTATTTTTTTATTTTTTTTTTTTTTTTTTTTAAAAAAAATGGCATAAACTAATAAATAAGACCAGCTAATTATTACAAAATAACTCTATGGAAGACTAATCCTCTGGATTTCTCATTCCATTTAGTTGCACCAATTTCTCGAATCGAGCTCTGTCGAACGCTTTGGTGTATAAGTCTGCTAAATTATCCACAGATGGAACCTTAGCTAACTTTATCAGGTTTTTCTCAGCACAGTCTCTAATAAAGTGATGTCGAATATCAATATGTTTAGTTTTACTGTGCTTGACTGGATTATTGGTTATTGAGATCGTTGATTCATTATCAATCATCATAGGCGTATTTGTTATACTCAACCCATAATCAAGCAATTGCTGTTGTATCCACAGAACTTGGGAACAACAGCTGCCAGCTGCAACATACTCAGCTTCACATGTAGAAATGGCTACTGAGGTTTGCTTCTTGCATTGCCAAGAGACCAGTCTACCTCCTAGGAATTGACATCCACCGGTTGTAGACTTTCTATTCTGATTGCATCCTCCGTAATCAGAATCAGTGTAAGCAACAAAATCTAAGTCTCCATCAGTCGGATACCAAAGTCCCAGCTTCGGTTTCCCTTTGAGGTAACGAAGAATCCGTTTTACTGCTTGCATGTGAGATTCTTTAGGAGTAGCTTGATATCTTGCGCAGACACATACCGCAAACATTATATCAGGCCTTGATGCTGTAAGATACATTAGTGATCCAATCATGGCCCTGTAAAGAGTAGGATCCACGTCTCTATCACTCGATGTATCTGGACCAATACCATGGGCTTCCGGAATAGGAGTATGAAAAATTCTTGATTCTTCCATCTTGAATCGTTCTAGAAGCTCATTAGTATACTTAGTCTGATGAATGAAATATCCATCTTTCTTTTGATCGACTTGCAATCCTAAGAAAAATGTCAATTCACCCATTGCTGACATCTCAAACTTGTTCTTCATAACCTTTTCAAATTCACTACACATCCTTTCGTCAGATGACCCAAAGATGATATCGTCAACATATACTTGAACAAGTAGAAAGTCTCTTCTTTTCCATTTCACAAAGAGTGTACTGTCAATTCTTCCTCTTGTGAATCCATTCTCAAGAAGATAAGTGGACAGTGTCTCATACCACGCTCTCGGAGCTTGATGTAATCCATATAGAGCCTTATCGAGACGATATACTCTATCTGGATACTTTGGATCAGTAAATCCCGGTGGTTGAGAAACATACACCGTTTCTTTGACTTTGCCATACAAGAAGGCACTTTTAACATCCAGCTGAAATACTTTTATTTTCTTTGAGGCTGCAAATGCTAAGAATAACCTAATTGCTTCAAGCCTAGCCACAGGCGCAAACACTTCATTGTAATCAATCCCCTCCTGTTGATTAAAACCTTGGACAACTAGACGAGCTTTATTGCGAATCACGATTCCTCGATCGTCTTTCTTGCACTTAAATACCCATCTAGTTCCAATAGGATATTCTCCAACAGGTAGGTCAACCAACTCCCAAACTTGCAATTTTGTGAACTGAGACAGTTCTTCCTGCATTGCCTCGACCCACGAATTTTCCTTCAAAGCTATCTGAACATTTTTAGGTTCAATTTGTGAGATAAAGCATGAATATAGACATAGATTAGAAATCCCTGTCTCGTTCATTTCAGCATACAAGCTTGAATGAGTAGATGTACTAGCTTTAGATTGATTTCGAGTCAGAACAGGAGAATTTGGATCACCGATGATATTATCAATTGGATGAATCCTATTAATTCTTGTTGAAGTAACAGGTTCAACTGGAATATCATCCTGTAAGTTGGCACCAATTTCCTCCAAAGGTGGTATACCTTCATTAGTAGTTGATATCCTCAATTGTCTCAGAGGAGTAAGAACATCATCCATAATCCTTTGAGAAGCAATTTCAGGATCTTCACTCTCTAGAGGTATATCATCTTGAGGTAGTTGTGACTCGATAGGGGGGACAACATCAGTATCGACAATATTCCTAGCATCAGACGTTTGAGCACTCGATGTTGGAGAAGGAGTGGGATCCTCATCTCCCGACAATAAATGCTCAGGAATGTCTGAGTTACGGACATAGTCACTGATAGGGACTTTAAATGACTTGAAAAGATCTGAATAGTCAAACTGCCAATCCAATCCCTTATGTGAGTCATGTGTATAGCTCGTAACTTCGATGTTATAAACTATCTCAACACGTCCCGAATTTTTATTGAAGGCCCTTTTGTTTGGTGAGTTAGGCATGTAACCTAGGAAGTATCCTTCGTCAGCCTTTTCACCAAATTTAGGTTGATGACTCGTTTTCAACAACGTACATGAAACTCCAAAGGGTTCAAACCCTTTTAAGTTCGGTTTCTTTTTGTTCAAAATCTCATAACATGTCTTGTTCTGCTTTTTCACCGTAAGAACCCGATTGAGAACATGACATGCTGTATTCACTGCTTCTGCCCAAAATATGACCGGAAGCCTTGAATCTGCAAGCATTGTTCTCGCTGCTTCAATTAGAGTTCTATTCTTCCTTTCAGCAACACCATTTTGTTGAGGTTCATATGGTGCACTGAATTGATGTTGAATGCCTTTGCTTAAGCAATATACATTCAATGTAGAATTCTTGAACTCGGTCCCATTGTCACTACGAATTCTCTTAACTCTTTTTCTATAGATGTTCTCTATTAGATCTAGAAACTCCATAAGAATGCCCGGAGTTTCATCCTTAGATCCCAAAAAGAATACCCAAGAGAATCTAGAGAAATCGTCTGTGACAACCAGACAGTACCATTTGCCACCTATGCTTCTCTTGCTTATTGGGCCAAAGAGATCCATATGTAGCAACTCAAAAGGCGAGGAAATAGAGTTCACATTTTTAGACTTGTGTGGTTTCTTATGCTGTTTTCCTTTCAAGCAGGATATACACTTGTCTTCAAATGCAAAACTCTTCGGTGGTACACCCAGAACTAACCCATGTTTGGTTATATAGTTCATTTTTCGAAAGTTTAAGTGTGCCATTTTCCTATGCCATAGGAGAGAGTCTGATTCTGAAGCCTTGGATAACAGACAAGTAGACACCATTGAAGTAATAGGAGCATTCATGTTGATAGCATAAATGTCCTTCTTCCTTGGAGCTTTCATCAGTATCCATTTATCGGGAATGATAAAACCAGGCTTCAGGATCAAGGCCTCTTTCTCAGTGAAGAGAACAGGATGACCTTTATCACAGACTTGGGAAACACTCACTAGGTTGTGCGTTAGTTCTTCAACATAATTCACATCCTCTAGAGTCAAAGTTCCATTAGAAACAGTTCCTTTCCCAGTAATTACTCCTCCTTTATCACCGGCGAAGTGCACTCCTTGTCTCAGTCCACCTCTGAAGTCTGTCAGTAGACTTCTGGTTCCTGTCATGTGCCTAGAGCATCCACTGTCAACATACCACCAATTATCATTGTTCCCAGTCTGCTCCTGCACATACAAGTTGTAAACAATCAGTTATCAAGAGGGACCCAAGCCATTACGGTCTTGGTTTGTCCCTTATCATCAACAAACTGTAGCTCTTTAAAGTAACCATTTTTCCCATTGGGAGCTTTGGTCACCTTTGAAGACGCATCAGCTTGCTGATGATTAGTGGTCCTGGGTCTATAAGTTGATTGATTTCCAACCCTCCCCGAAATATAACCCTGGGATTTTTGCCCTTGGCTACGATTATCATAGGACCCTTGGTAAACTCCTTGTGTGCGAGATGTAGAACCAATCTCAAAATGACTTTGGTTCCTTCTGGGAGTCATAAACCTCGACGGCACCTGATCCTTAGCAGAGTTTTCATGCCGTTTAGGTTTTGGTGGCGAGACACTGTGAGACGCATCTCTTTTCAGAGCAGTCACAGGTTTAATACCAATACCAGGTCTGGTACCTAACCTGTCTGTGCTAGAGATATTTTTAGACTTATCACTGGCCTCGCGCTTAGGAGCAGCTTCATTCTTCTTATTGGGACAACAAGAAGAGACATGTCCTCGTTGATGACATTTGAAGCATGACATCTGCTTTCGTGACTTAGCAGTCTTAGCAGACTCCTTCTTTATCTGATCAAAAGACACTGAAGGTAACTCCTTATGTTTCTTAATGACTTCATTATTTCCATCAGTACTTCCAATCATCCCACTTGATACGAATTGTACTTTAGTGAGAGATTTGACTGTACTCTTGGTTAAAGATGAATCATTGACAGTCTCCTTTTGGATCTCAGATGCAATAGACTGTTGATTTTCCAAATCCTCAGTCTCAGGATTAACGTCTGTCATTTCTAAGTCAACAGAAGTGGAAGCAGTGTAATTGGCATTAAAAGGCGGAGGGACATCTGAGTATCCTAGGCCAGTAACATCCTTTACACTACGTTGAGAGCCAATTATTCTATTTAAGGTCAAAGAAGAAGTTCTATAACCTTCAAATTTTCTATTCAGCTCTACCAGTTTCATATTTGACTCTGATAACTCCTTATCCCTAATAGCTATATTTCTATTAAGCTCATTAAGGTTTAGATATAACCCGTCTATTTTAATGCATTGTTCATTTATAATGTCAGTCAGACTGGTCTTATCTAGAGTATCACTCTTAATCTTCTCGTTCAGTGCTAATTTATCTTCACCTAACCGACGAACATCAGACTTAGCTAAGTCTAATTCTGAGGTCAAGGTTTTGTTAGATTCTGCAAAGACACTAACCTGTGTTTGAAGATCAGTAACTAAATAGCATACATCGGTGAGAGTAAGGAGATCTAGACATACCTTTTTCTTTTCGGATTGAATATCAGCCATATATGCCACAAAATCATTGGGACTCATTTCTTCTGTTGAGTTGATGTAGAGAACATCTTCCTCAATCCCCTTAACTTCAGTGTGTGGCACATTAGCTTGAAGTTCTTCAGTAGTTGGCATGTAGGAAGTGGATTCAATTTGTTTCTCTTGATCGTCAATCTCAGCCATGAGAGCTTGCTCTGATGGTGTAGACCAATCATAAGATCCATCTATTTGCTGAACCACTAAGACTTTGGAAGTTAGATTACTTCCCGAATCTTGTTTTGAAGATCCAGCATCAAGCTTTGGTCTTTGGCATTCCCTGGCAAAGTGTCCGTAACCTTGACAATTATAACACTTGACCTTGGACTTGTCAAAACCTGGTCGATTTCCAACTACTCTCTTACCCGTACACTTTAGGAAATTCTTTACTCTCCTTGACACCATAGCCAGTTGCCACTGGAGGTCCATTTCCTCTAAGTCGTCAGGATCAACCTGATCATAATCTTCATCAAATTGTGCTGGATCGTTTATCTTCCCTTGAATATAGTTTTCATAAGAAGCAACGAACGATGCCAACACAGAAAGTTGTTGTTCGGCTGATTTCACACTCATCGGCATCTTATGATGCCCTTGAGTGGATTTATCTGAGGTGGTGTTCCTGTTTCGTTTATCACCGTTATCCGAAGCAATGAAACAGAGATCCTCAGTCAATTTTTCTCCAATCTCATCAATTTCACCTGCAAACAAAGCCGTGGTCAAATTGGATGAGGAGTTAGAGATACTGGTCTTTCCATGGTACAGACCAGGATTCTGTAGATGATCAGAATCCGTATCTCTCGTTTTCTTAGAGAAGTCATAACCCCTTAGTTTATCAATCGCTTTCTCTAGGGTCATGGTTGCATATCTTTCATCATTATCTTTCAGCATGATACCGTACATCTCCCATTTACAAGGTAAACCCTCAATAAACTTGTCGGTTTTCTCCTTGTCATTATAAAAGATAGCATGGTCGTCAAGCTCACTTAATAGATGATAGAAACGGGTGGTGTAAGCCTCAAGATCTTCTTCTCTAAAAGCCTTAAATACCATAAACTGCTTTTTTAGAAGATTACATTTACCAGCTTTCACCTGAGGGCTCCCCTCACATCTCTTTTCTAGAGCGTCCCACAGCTCTTTAGCTGTGTGAAAGGACTTCAACTGATGGTTGATCTCCTTAGGAAGGCTCATCTTAATTGAAGAATGTGCTTTATTATCGATGGTGAATTCTTTCTTCTGATGGTCATTCATTCGATCATAAGTCACAATCACTGTTGCGTTCCCTACCTCAGCTGTAGGTGCAACATATCCGTTTTTAATACACAACCAAATAGTGATGTCGTGGAATCTACAGTAACTTTCAAATCTGTCTTTCCACCCATAATAGTCCTCAAGTCTAAGTAGCTTCGGTGGAACATTAGATTTTCCAACCTCGTGTTCCATCTCGATCATTCGGCTTAAATCAGACATTTTAAAGTGAAAAATTAGGTTATATTGTGAATTTAATAATCTCAACTCGCAACAAAAAATGTCAACTCGCAGAAAATCTCAGCTCGCAGAAACTCAGTTCGCAATGGAACTCGGTTCGCAGCTGATTCTCAACTCGCAGAAAACTCAGTTCGCAATGGAACTCGGTTCGCAGAAATCTCAACTCGCAGAAAACTCAGTTCGCAATGGAACTCGGTTCGCAGAAATCTCAACTCGCAGAAAACTCAGTTCGCAATGGAACTCGGTTCGCAGAAATCTCAACTCGCAGAAAACTCAGTTCGCAATGGAACTCGGTTCGCAGAAATCTCAACTCGCAGAAAACCTTAATTTCAACTCGCAGATAACAGTAACCCTAATCTCAACTCGCAAAACGGCGCCTTGAAATCTGGGAACTGAAACTTTTTGGTATTTCACGAATAAATCCGTAGATTTCGTTCGAAAAACGACCCTAAAGATGTTATATAACCAAAAACCTTGTAACCACAACGTTTCTAAGCCCGAAAGCTCTGATACCAATTGTAAGTCTCTAGATCTTGGTTAGCGATAACGGATTATCTTTTAGGTATTGAGGTGCGGAATCCCTCAATACTTAAGGTTTATTGCTTATATAACTTTGCAATTAATTAACAAGCTTCGTTTTGATATTAACTAGTGTTAAACAATCAAAACCGAGCCTATTCAATAAATGCTTTTATATCTGCACAGATTTCGAGGAGAGAATACTTAAAATATTTGGTGTGTGTATTTCTGGCACGGATTTCTAGGTCTCACATATAATGAGCAGCATTAAAATATTTATATCTGGTTCAACTCGCAGGCCATGGGCTTTACGAGTTGACTCAACTCGCAGCCCATGGGCCTGCGAGTCCAGATGATTGAGAGCCCAGATCTCAACTCGCAGGTAAGACCTGCGAGTCCAGATATCAGCGAGCCCAGATCTCAACTCGCAGGTAAGACCTGCGAGTCCAGATATCAGCGAGCCCAGATCTCAACTCGCAGGTAAGACCTGCGAGTCCAGATATCAGCGAGCCCAGATCTCAACTCGCAGGTAAGACCTGCGAGTCCAGATATCAGCGAGATGAGATCTCAACTCGCAGGTCAAACCTGCGAGTTGACTTCTCAATTCGCGAATTTTGACTTTAACTTGAAATCGATACTTGTTCAATAACATTTAACAAATAATAATAACAAGTTAATATCATATATTTACGAGTCTAAACCAATTTATACAAGTTTGACAATAAATACACTAGTCCTATTACAAGCTAGATCTGTTGTCACAATAATATGTCCCAACAGGCTGGAAATCTGTGAGTTTCTTGAGAGAGAATTGAGAGTGTTTTTGAAAGTGGAAATGAAGAAATGATGAAAATGAAAGAGTGTGTAAGTGTAGAAGGCTTTTTGCATGTCGAGTGAGTGGAGTTTTGTAAGAAAAGGAAGAGTTTTGAGTGGGGGAAAGGGAGGTCCGGTTTTTAGCTTAAAAAAAAGAGTTTTTATTTTATTTTTTTGTTAAAATATAATATGTATTAGTTGTGGTATTTATTTGTATTAAAAATGCACAAGTCTTGTACATTTCAAGGCTTTAAATTGTGTTGTTTTCATGCCTAATATTTGGGTTATAAAAATTGATGTTCTAAATTTCTAAAATACTTCAAATTGTATTTTAGATTGTTTATAATGGATATTCAAGTATTAGTTTGTCGGATTCGACTTTCGTTTATTCGATTCGGGTCGTGTTCGCCGAGTTACGAAATTTCGGTTAATTCCGATTTTTGTGATATTTTTGTGGTTAAATTTTGAGTCATGAAACTTTATTTTATAACTTTATAACATTCATCAAAATGTATTTGATTCGATCACGATTGACATTCGCGAGTTAATTAACCGATTTCCGGTTGCGTTTACCGAGTTACGGAATTTCCGGTTAAATTCTGATTTTTGCGATATGATAATGACTTATGAAATTTAATTTCATTTGTTTTCTTTGGCACTTTGTAACCTGATTTTTGTGTTCATCACGGTCTTAAAGTCCGCTAAGCAATCTCCTAGAACGTTACGCGATTTCGGTAACTTACGGTTTCGGTACTTAAGGAGTCGTAACCTAGACTTTTCACTAGGATTTTAGAGTGTTGTAAACATAAACAAATGTACTAGGAATTTAAGTGCGATGTTGTCCTGAGATTTTTGACGGTTGTCACAAGGTAAGGCCATGGTGATCGCAGAGTATGTTTTTCGTTCAGTATCAAATGCCTTGCGTTCCTCAGGAGTCATTGATTTAATAGACTTTTCACAAATAGGTCCATTAAATATACCAGTTCGAACAGGGCGTTCATATCGTTCCTCTAAATATATCAGCATTTCGGCATCGTTGAACGATACAAACGCTTCAAACCTATGACGCCAGTAGTGTATGTTGGTACATTAGTGTGTCTGTCACTTGGTCTAGGTTTTGAGTTGTAATTAATTAGTTACATTCTGTATTAGGCGACATTGGCAAGAACGCTTAGGCGATATTGACCATATCGCATAGGCGATATCACCAATATCGCTATGTCGCTGATTAATTACCTATAAATACGCGCTTAGGGTTTCAGTTGTAAAAGGTTGTTGAACTTGACGATTTCCAGAAGAGCTTTTGGCTGTGTTTTCTGCTTCTGTGGTCAGTATTGTATTCGTTCATTGATTATAATTCTTAATACAATATTGTTTGTGCTTGTGATTAAAAACGTACTTGTATTTAGCTATTGATTTCCGCTCATTAGCTGTTGAACGTTGATTTGCATGTATTCTGTCATATTAGACGATCCTACAATTGGTATCAGAGCCATATATCCATTGGATTAGTGGTTATTAAATCAACAAAAGTACGTTAAAAGTGGTTAAATCATTAGTTTCATATAGGTTGATTGCTTGTTAGCCTTAAAACTGATTGATTTACTGTTTTTTTTGTGTTTTCTGGATTATTGTTTGTCATTAACAACCCTAACTTCGTTTGATCTTTCAGATTAAAAACTTTTTAGGTTTTACAGCCGTTTTAGCGATATTAGAAGCGATATTACCATAATATCGCCTCTAGGGTTTTAGCGATATTACCTGATCTGAACTCATTAATTTGAGCGATATCTCTAGCGATATTACTAGAGATATTATTTAGCGATATCGCCTAATTAATTTTAGCGATATTAGTATCAATATTGCCTGTGATATCGCCTTTATTATTCTAATTTTGATTTGCGCTTTAACTAGCGATATTGATAGCGATATCATCAATATCGCTCAATCATCAGCATCTTAGCGATATTATCAATATCGCTATAACTGTTTTAAATCAGAATTTTTTAAATAAAACAAAGTTTTATCCTACTTAATACATATTAAAATGTCTACTTTACAAGCTTTTAATGCTATGTTGAAACAAAATGCTGAGGTTGGTAGCGCAAACAAACCTCCATTCTTTGCACCTGGAATGGAGTATTCTGAATGGCGTGGTAAATTTTTATCTTTTGTTGCTTTTACTGATCCTGAAATGGAGATACCTTTGATCGAGCGATATGTTCGACCGGTTGCAAGTGGAGAACATGTGGGTATACCTCCTCCAAAACCTATTCGTTCAATGACGGCTGAGGAACGCAAGGCATGGGAATGTGAACGAAAAACTCACTCTGCTATAACCATGTCTCTACCTGCCGATGCTATGAAAATGTTCAAACAACATGACATAGCTTATGATCTGTGGAATGGTATAGCTGAAAGATGTGGAGGTACTACTGAATACAAGCAAAGCAAGCTGGAGTTAGTGAAGAAACAATATGATTTGTTTGACATCCAGAAGAACGAGACGGTTAAGGACTTGTTCTGTAGATATTCACGTCTCGTGAATGAGCTGACTGAGGGTGGATACAAATTCAGCTCTATTGAGGTTAACAAGAAACTACTTAATGCTCTACCTCCTCACTGGGAAACTAGTGTGTTGATGATGGAGAATGACCCTGACGTATTGGCAATGACTTTGGATCAACTTATTGGCAAATTAGAAACATGTGCTTTGGATATTCAAAAGAAAAGCACAAGATCCAGTTCATTGCTTCCTGATGCTAGTAGTTTTGGATATGGAAGTACAGCTCTGTTATCTGGACCTGTTACTGTTGTATCTAAAACGAATCACTCAGCTGGTAATAATTCAAGTGGAACATTTTCCTCCTTTTCTGCTCAACCATCTTCCTCTGCTACTGCATCACACAACGAGCATGCAGTAATCTTCAATGCATTTTTATCATCTTATGATGATTTTTTATCTAAGAGGATTAGCTCGGTAGATCTTACCGATGAAGATTTTGCTCAAGTTGATCCTGATGAACTAGAGAGAGTGGATCTTCGTTGGAACATGGCTATGCTTACCAGAAGAACGAAAACCTATTTGAAGAGAACAGGAAAGAAATCTCTTGAAGACGTCACTGATAAAACTAGCATGGGTTTCGATAAGTCCAAGATTAGATGCTACAAGTGTCAAAATATGGGACATTTTGCTAGAGAATGTGAGAAAGGTAGACAACCATCTACTGGATTTACAAAACCTTCTACTTTCAAGAAAGAGAATGAAGTCGCCAAGGCAGCTCTTCTGATGGATGAAGAAGCCTATGATTTTTTTGCTATGGACGATCAAGATAACGTAGCTCTTGTGGCGGATGTTCAAAATGAGGTAGACTTTGATTCGTTTAATTGTAATTCCTGTATCACACTAACTGGTAAAATCAACAGGTTCATAGTAGATAATGATCGCTTGAATACAGATCTAACCAATCTTATTGAAGCGAACAAAGTTTTAAAAGATAACGAAAAAGTCTTTACTGTAAATCAGAAAACCCTTATTGATGAAAAGAAAGAGTTAAAGGCAATGATTTTTAACAAACAAGATGAGATTGACAGTTATTTAAAACTCATTTCACATCTTAAAAAGGAACTTACTGAAACTCAATCTGAAAATGTTGATTTAAAACGAAGACTTGCAAATATCTCCACATCTACTATGGTCTTTTCCGACATTCTGCAAAATCAACGGACTGATACGAAGAGTAAGGCAGTAATTGGTTATCACAACCAACCTCCTCCCTCAAATTTGAATCAGCCCAGTCTTTCGCAGGACGAAATTAAAGACTATGTACCTTCTGTTATCAAAAAGGATACAAATCCTGTGATTAAATTAGTTAATGTTGATTATCCCGATCAGTCTAAGCTTGTCAAGGCTGAGGATGTTAAACAGCCTAAGATTGTTAAGGCTGCTGATGTCAAGCGACCTGAGTTGCTTAAAGTGTTGAGTTCAAATAATCAGAAGGCTGAGCCTATTAAGCCTCAATTTGAACCAATCAATTTTGTTCCATCAACAAATGTTGAAGAGGTGGTAGAGGTGGAAGATGTAACTCATGAGGTTACACAAAAAGTTGAGAAGAATAACAACAAACCAGAAAATTTAATCCTTACTGTCGAAGGTAGAGGTCAAATATTTTCTAAAAAGAAATCTATTACTAAGGATTTAAAAATGAAACAGGTAGAGAATACTCAAAATCATAAGGTTTCAATTAAAAATCCTTCAACTAAGATTTCCTCAACTATAAATACATTTACTCCATCATGCTCACATAAGTGTTCATGTGCTGTATATGTTCCTGAAAATAAGCCTCGTAGAGTTCCTCTTTTGCCAAAACCACTATCTAGTGATGATCAAACTTTCCGAGAGAGACGATCATGCTTCTACTGTAAGAAGCAGGGTCACCTCATTAATCAATGTCCTGTGCTTGCTAGAAAGTGGGCATCTAGAACTGATCCACGTTCTTTTAAACATAAAAATATTCAAAAGACAAAACAACATGGATTATCTCGAAATGTCCCAACCTCTAGAGTTAATAACATTAAACCTACTCAACAAATTGTTCGAAAGGTTGATGTTGTTAACAAGCAACAAAATACTCCACAGAAAGTTTGGAAATGGAAAGATGTAGGACATAATGTGTCATCTGAAGTTATCACATCAGTAAAAGAAAATGATTTACTGAAAAACAAGGTTTTAACTGATGTGGTAATAATTGATGAAATCTCAGGAGTACCCAAGTCTATCAAGGCTTGGGTCTCCATTTCAAACTAACCATTTGTCTCTTTGTGTTGTGACAGTCAAGGGTGATGAATAGCAAGTGGTATGTTGATAGTGGCTGCTCACGACACATGACGGGCAATATCTCCCTTCTTTCTGATGTTAAACCATACAATGGGAGATATGTTGCTTTTGCTGGTGATAATGGTGGTATGATAACTGGTAAAGGTACACTCACAAATGGTCAGGTGAGCTTTGAAAATGTTAACTTTGTGGAGGAGCTAAATCATAACTTGATAAGCGTCTCTCAAGTTTGCGATAAGAAGTTCACAACTGCTTTTACAAACTTAGAGTGTTTGATATTGAAGTCGGGATTTGTAATTCCCGAGGAATGGATTCTGATTAGAGCTCCTAGAGTGAAGAACTCTTATATTTTGGACATGAGGACAGTGGAAACTGAAGAACATACCTATCTTCTAACCAAAGCGTCTACTAAGGATTCATTGTTGTGGCACACAAGGATGGGTCATATTCATTTTCGGAAAATGAATTATCTAGTAAAACATGACTTAGTGGATGGGATTCCTAAGCAATCTTTTGCTTTGGAAGACGATTGTGTTTCGTGCTTAAAAGGAAAACAACACAAGAAGTTTCACAAGGCTAAGCAAATTAATTCCATTGAATCTCCATTGGAATTACTTCACATGGACTTATTCGGACCTATAAGCACGAAGAGTATTGGAGGTAAATCTTACTGTTTGGTTGTAACTGATGACTACTCTCGCTTTTCATGGGTTTACTTCTTGCGTACAAAGGATGAAACATCAGATATACTGACCTATCTGTTCGATAGACTTGAGAATCTGTGCAACTTGAAGATAAAGAAGATACGTAGTGATAATGGAACGAAATTCAAGAACAAAATTCTTGAATTATTTTCTCTACGCAAAGGAATTGTTCATCAGTTTAGTGCAGCGAGAACTCCTCAACAGAATGGTGTAGCGGAGAGAAAGAATAGAACAATCATTGAAACTGCACGTACTATGCTGTCTGATTCTCACTTGCCGATTACGTTTTGGGCAGAGGCAGTTAACACGGCATGCTATGTATTAAACCGTGTTCTGATGAACAAGAAGAAGAACAAAACGTGTTATGAATTGTTGAATAACCGAAAGCCAAATTTAAAGTTTTTGGAGCCCTTTGGATGTCCATGCACCATTTTAATTACAAAAGACAAAGTTTCAAAATTCGGTGAAAAAGCTTTTGATGGGCTATTTCTTGGGTATTCGGTTAATTCTCCTAACAAGAGGGTTTTCAACAAGGAAACGAGAAAGATTGAAGAGCATTTTGAGGTAAAATGTTTAAAGTACACGGAGTCTCCTAAAGGAAAAGGTCCTGATTGGTTGTTTGAGTATGACAATCTTGTTAACTCATTCAATCTTCCGAAATTCAATGAAGTGAATCAAGTTGTTACACTTCTTCATGGCTTGCATCTTAATCCGGATAACTCTTTATCCACACCGTCTTCTACTCCTGATGCTACTGATCTTCAACCATCTTCGTCTACTGATGTTCCCGAAAGTTCTTCTGCAGATCAACAGCCCGAATCTTCTCCTACTACTGTTGATGACATCCTTTCTGAGAATGAAGATGATTCCTTCGCTCAAGAGGTTGAGCTAAAAAATTTGGAAACAAACCTCACACCTGATTCAATACCTGTCTCTCGTATTCATAAGGATCATTCAATTGAGAATATTATTAGAGATGTGAATGCAGATGTTCTAACTAGAAGCAAAGCAGTTAAACCTTCTCCAACGAATGATCATACGGATGAAACTTCTGAAGATCCTTCTGAAGGTCCATCTAATTCTAATGATCTTACGTGTCTAAAGGCTACAATTGAAGAATGCTTTTTATCCCAAGTGAGCCAACAAAGATTGATGAGGCTCTAAAGGATTCACATTGGGTTTCTGCAATGCAAGAAGAGTTGCAACAATTTGAGAAGCTGAAAGTCTGGAATTTAGTTCCACTTCCAAAAGGTGTACACCCAATTGGAACTCGTTGGGTGTTTCGGGTTAAACGTGATGATAGGGGAGTGGTGATTCGTAATAAGGCTAGGCTAGTGGTCCAAGGGTATACACAACAAGAAGCTTTGGATTATGATGAAGTCTTTGCACCTGTTGCAAGAATGGAATCTATTCGCATCTTCTTAGCGTATGCGACATTTAAGGGGTTTCGTGTCTATCAGCTGGATGTCAAAAGTGCGTTTTTATACGGTAAGGTTGCTGAAGAAATATATGTCAGGCAACCTCCTGGTTTTGAAGATTCAGTCAACCCAGACTATGTGTGCAAGTTGGATAAGGCCCTTTATGGTCTTCATCAAGCTCCGCGTGCGTGGTATGAAAGGTTGGCAATGCACTTGATTAAAAATGGTTATGAACGTGGTCACATCGACAGCACTCTTTTTATCAAACGTACTGAACACAGTCAACTGCTTGTTCAAGTCTACGTAGATGATATCATTTTTGGTTCAACCAATGAATCTTTGTGTAGAGACTTTGAGAAAATTATGAAGTCTGAATTTGAAATGAGTGCGATGGGGGAGCTAAAGTTCTTTTTGGGTGTTCAAGTCGATCAATCAACGAAGGGCACCTACATTCATCAATGAAAGTATGTTAATGATATGTTAACACGCTATAAGTTGCATGATTGTAGAGAGTATGGCACTCCCATTCAAACAAACCACAATCTAGGACCAGCTGAAGATGAAGCGAATTGTGAAGAAAAGCTATATCGGTCGATGATTGGATCTTTAATGTATCTTACAGCCTCTCGACCTGATATAGTATTTGCTGTTTCGATGTGTTCAAGATATCAATCTCAACCCAAGGTGTCTCATTTGAAAGCGGTTCAACGAATTTTTGGGTATCTTAAACATAGACCTACTCTTGGTCTATGGTATCCAACAGAGAAGTCTTTTGCTCTCACAGCATACTCGGATTCTGATTATGGTGGCTATAGCATCGATAAGAAGTCAATGTCAGGAGGATGCCAATTTCTTGGTTCACGTTTAGTGTCATGGCAATGCAAAAAGCAAACGACAGTTTCTACCTCCACAGCTGAAGCTGAATATATTGCTGCTGCCAGTTGCTGTTCACAAATCATGTGGATTCAGCACCAACTTCGTGACTACGGTTTACTCTTAACTATGACTCCTTTATATATTGATAATACTGCTGCTATCTGTATAACTAAAAATCCCGTTCAACACTCTAAAACCAAACACATAGAGATAAGGTTTCATTTTATACGGGATTGCTATGAGAAACATCTGATTGACCTTGTTTAAATAGAAATTGATAAGCAAAATGCTGATTTGTTTACCAAGGCCTTCTCTAGAACTAGGTTTAACCAGCTTATTGATATGATAGGGTTACGCTTCTTTCAAGAAAAACAGTAAATTGTGACAATTATTTCTTTTGCTTATTTGATTGTTTTTGCATAAATATGTTAGGCAATAGCCATTCTTTATGCTTACTAGCATTAAAGAAAAGCAATGTTGCAACATTTGTAAAGATGTTTAGTTGCGTCTGTAAACAATTAGGGAGATGATAGTACATTAGGAGACACTTTTCAAATGACAATATTAAGTTTTAACAATGACTGCTCAGTAGGTTTATCGCGTATTTGTTATACTTGTCCTTATAGACATCTGACTACTTGCACGATGTATTGGTAGGCATTCTCATACTCCTCTTTAAGCAACTAAGAAATACCTTAATCTGTGTTTAATCTGTTGTGATGACCATCATATGATGTATGACAATGTGTCTTAATTCTTATGTATCAGCTTGCCATGCTTCTATTAACTTGAGCTTGTATATGACAACATTTGGGGAATTATGCTGTCTGTTTCCTTTGTTGTACGTTTGTACAGACCTGGTCTCAGTCAGTATACTTTCAAAAACTAAGCAAATATAAGTCAAAAGTACTTTCAAATCTTATAAAATCAAAGATTACTTACAAGGTCGCCAAATGGTTTGACCAAGTCTGTTTTTGCTTACACCTGAATCAAGTTTATGTCGCTTTATTGTACGTATGTACAGACCTGTCACTGCTGGCTTGATTCTTAAAAATGTTGAATTCAAATGCTTTCTCTAACTAATCGAAGTCTTGGGCATGAATTGATACTAGGGGTATATCTATGTGGAATTCACGGAGACCTATTCACTCTCACAATAACTGCTAAGCTTGAAGTTGAGTATGTTACATGTTTAAGTGGAAAAACTATACCTATAATCGTCTTGTTCCTCATTGTCTCTTTGGCTAGTTCACTTTGCGTGCTAAATTTAAATTTGGACAACTATACTGATAATCAAATTAAAATTTCATATTGTCTTGCGAATCTGTCTTTCTAATATGATCCCTAAATGCGACACCATCTATTTCGTTATAAAAAAAAAAAAAAAAAAAAAAAAGGGGGAATAGTATAGATTAAATGCTTTAGTATTTTATCTTTTTATTATTATTTATTTTTTCCTTTTAGTTTAATTTTTATTTTGTCACAACTTACTGTTTGTTTTTAAATTTTGGCGATATTGCTGGCGACATTGTGATGTCGCCTATCTAGATATTTGTTTAGCGATATTGATAGCGATATTGGTAATATCGCTAAAAAGTGTATTTGTATATATACCAATGTCTGTTTCAGAATTTAATACGTTTCCAAAAACATTCAAGCGATATTACCTGCGATATTGCAAAACGTTTTTAGCGATATTGTCCTTTTCATCGCAATCTCTCTCGTTTTCGATCATCGTTCAAATTAAAATACACCACTGTGTTCGTCTTTACTCCTTACATCGATTGGTACGTTCCCACCGCCTGTTAATTTAATTTTTTATACCACATTTATTGTTTTCACATTCGGTTTATTTTAAGTTTTTTATTTCGCGTTCTAAATGTGTAAATAGGTTATAATAAATAGTGTATCTTGTTCCCTGCATATCCCAGATACTTGTGATATATTTGTAAGGGCTTAGCACCCCTTTTATTTGTGAAAATTCGACCTAAGTGTCTGCGCTGATGTCACAGCGATATCGTGGGGCGATATTGTGATATCGCCCAAATTAGGTTTTGATTTTAGCGATATTGTGTGCGATACTGTACGCGATATTGCTTATGTCGCTTAATTTGGATTAATTTCCAAAACTGTTAAATCTAAGCGATATTAAGTCAAATTGTTTTAATTTAAGCGATATTGTTGGCGATATTATGTGCGATATTGTTTAATATCGCTTCCTTTGGATTAATTTCCAATATCGCATATTTCAAACAGACCTACTCAATTTTGTCCAATTTAAGCGATATTGAACTCAATATCGCCTAAATCAATTTAAGCGATATCAGTTTCAATATCGCCTAAATCAGAATTCTGTTAATTGGGCCTGGCCCAAACTGTTGGTGAAATGGGCCCAGTTTACTTTTTCATTTTGCTTTTGGCCTGTTTTCGATTATTTCACTCACTGTTTTCGAGTCTTGTGCTTTTATTGACTTGTTTTGCAGAAATGGAAGATTTTGCGCAGTTTGATCTTAAATGTGATGCCCGTCACAATATTACTGCATTTTTGGATGATTCCAAGGACTCTGCTGTGCCATTCCGACCGATGATTGCTTTCTTACGACGATCTCGCATTTATAATGCAATCACGACATCGACAACGATTTACCGAGATCATATTGGGCAGTTCTGGCGAAACGCTACAGTTAACAGTGATCTCGAATATACCAGGCTGATCTCGACGGTTCACGGACGTCAAGTCATTATTTCCGAGCAGCTTATTTGTGATATCTTTCAATTTGATGATCAACCGGACATGTTGATCTAGTTTCCGAACGAGTTCATTGTCGGTACAATGAATCGTATGAGGTATGTTGGAAGCCACTCAGACCAATACCGTAAAGGTCATCTTACGAGAGTCTGGAGATGGTTGATGCACATATTCATTCTGTGCATTTCAAATCGAAAAGCTGGGTACGACGGTACTAGTCATATGACCGTTTGTGCGATGTTAGCCCTCGTGTACAATAAACCTTACAATTATTCGGGCTACATCTTTCGATCGATGGTTGATAATGCCCAGCTTGGGGATAACCGATGGTACATGTATCCACGGTTTTTGCAACTGATGATCAACAGGGAGCTAACGGGTTTGGCGACTGATGCCACCCGTGTTTACAGGCAAACTCCAATGTCCAATCGGATATTTGGGGTTATGAGCTCCAATGGAAAAGGGGTTCCTATTCCTCTAGATACACCTTTGTTTGGTCATATTCTTGACCCAAACTAAAAGCCACCAGCAAACGACGGATATCTTGATCTGGTCGTTCGACAGCCTGAATTGCAAGAAGAAAATCTTGAAGATGTTCCCGTACAAGCTACGGAAGATCCTTTAGAGGGTGTTTATATGAGTGTTTCTTCGCAGGGTGCTCTGCACACTTTGCATGTTCATCATGACACTTCTGAGGGGTCAACTGACTCTGACTCTTCTGAGCCAGCTGGTGGTGCTACTGAAAGTGACTCTGAGGGTCTGGTCCCGCCTCCACAAGAGATTGAATATCTTAGGCGGATCAATCCTCAGAAGTATTTGAGGATTCAAAGAAGGATTGCTGAAGGCAGGCAGTACGTTCAGCAAAAGGACAAAAGGGTTAGGAGTGCTGAAGATGCTGAGTATGTGCCTCCTCCACCAAAGAAGTCCAAAGTTGCTCGTGAGGTTTCTATATCTTCCAGGCCTCAGGTTGCACCGCAGGTTGATATTCCTGTTCAACCTCATCCCTCGGTCATCCAAGAACTGATCAAGAGGCTGGATGTGATGCAACATACAATGGACTCCCAAGCTGCTGTTATACAAGTTCAAGATACCAGACTTGCAGCTGTGGAAAAAGAGAATGAGGAGCTTAGGTCTAGGGTTATGACCTTGGAGTCCCAATTGGTCGTTTCGGGGGAGATAGGAGCTAGTGAAAGACCAAATGTAACTCCCCCTGAAACAGAAAATGTAAATGTTGAAGCTAGTAATGAAACTTTACATTTGGATTATTTCTCGATTGAAGATATACCCGTTCAGCCAAGAGCGTTGGCGGTTGACTATCTTGTGCCGATTTGACATATTTAGCAAGAATGGTTAACCAATCTGATAATGTGAGAGAAAATACACCAGAAGAAACCTCGGATGTTGAGGTTGAAGATGAAGAATTTGAAAACGATGAATTCTATCATGATGCTCCGATAATCGAGTCGGACTCATCTGAGGATGAAAATGAACCAGAACCTACCACTGTTACTCCTGAAGATTCAACTGAACCTGAAGCTGAAATGCCAAAATCACCTAAGGTTCCGGAAACTGCAGAAGAAAGGGCAGCTCGCCTAGCATCATGGTGGCCTCATGGCAAAGAGAAAGTTGTGCCTGTTACCTGCAAAACATACAGGGTTAGGGGAGATTATTCTGGATTGATCAAGAGCTGGAAAGCTTATAAAGCAAATTTTATGATCAAAAGAACAGATGGGGTTCTATATTTCAAGCCTTCGTTCAACAAACTGAGTACGCTGCCTAAATGTGAAATTAATAGGCTTGCTCAGTTACGCGATAAATCCGTTTCAAGATGGGAATGCAGATTACATTCAGAGAACTTTGCGCAAGGAAGTACAGACAAAGCGATACAGTTTTATTAAACCAACATTGGGAAAAAGATACAAATTCAAGAAGAAGTTGGATCTAGTAACCAAGTAGCATATCTACAAAGTACATTATCCACCAGCTGATTGCTTGAAGAAGATTCCTCTGGAAGTTGTTCCTCTTGATTTTCTAAAGAGATTCCACTACTGGGAATTTGACAGTCAGACTGGAGAAGCTGTGTTGGTGTTCGTACCTGGACATGTGGAACCTGAGAAGACTTCTCTTTATTGATTGAAAAAGGCTCAGTATAGGATATTTGATCCCATGAGTTTGATCAATCTGTCAAAGGAAGATATGAGGAAGTTGTTCGATAACCGTATAAGATACTATCGGGGCAATCCGATAAATGAAAAACTTGCTCAACAATTTCAAAGAATTGTGGATATCTGTGTCACCCATGGAATTCATGCGGGTGGTAAGTTTCCTGCTGGATGGGTTTAATTGAAGATTTGTCTGAAAATCATTGTTGAAGACCAAGCTGAAGACACGGGGGAGTTTGTTGGTACATTAGTGTGTCTGTCACTTGGTCTAGGTTTTGAGTTGTAATTAATTAGTTACATTCTGTATTAGGCGACATTGGCAAGATCGCTTAGGCGATATTGACAATATCGCATAGGCGATATCACCAATATCGCTATGTCGCTGATTAGTTACCTATAAATACGCGCTTAGGGTTTCAGTTGTAAAAGGTTGTTGAACTTGACGATTTCCAGAAGAGCTTTTGGCTGTGTTTTCTGCTTCTGTGGTCAGTATTGTATTCATTCATTGATTATAATTCTTAATACAATATTGTTTGTGCTTGTGATTAAAAACGTACTTATGTTTAGCTATTGATTTCCGCTCATTAGCTGTTGAACGTTGATTTGCATGTATTCTGTCATATTAGACGATCCTACAGTGTACATCGGTGGCTTATTCGTAGAACCTACCTCACTATTGTGCTTTAACATTGCCCCAACCTGTTGAAGTGATGTTGATGTAGAAGCAGACATGGTAATGGGCTCGAGAGACTTTTCAAAAATTTCTGAAAACTGAAGAATGCGACACTAATGTTGTGTCGCAGAGGTTATGTCGCAAATGAAAATAACAGCGACACAAAGGTTATGTCGCAACTGAAATAACAGCGACACAGAGGTTATGTCGCAACTGAAAAAAACAGCGTCACAGAGCTTATGTCGCTGAAACCCTACAGCGACACAATTTTATGTCGCAAGCTTGTGTCGCAGAAACGGTGCTGTCAGATGCCAAAAACCTCAAAAACGAAAATTTTCGAAACCTAAACGTTTTTTATCGAAAAACTTCATAAACACTGACTTTCTTAGGTTCAAAAACTCCAATCTTCAGCTCCAAAACACTTTATAATGAAGATCAAACACCAAAAAAATGTTAAATAATCAAAATAAGTATTCAAACTTTCCTAAACGATTTGATACCACCAAAATCCTTAGATTAATGGCTCTGATACCAATTGTAGATCCCTTAGGATGATCTTTTAATCAAATCGCTCAATGGAGATAATCACACGAATAGAATATAAAGCTTAAAACAATGAAGAACAAATCAATAATAATACTTTATATTTCTTTATCAAATATTCTCAAGAAAATACAGCAGCCAAAAACAGAGAATAAGTGTGTGTAAAAATCTCTCAAAAGTCTCTTCAATTACAAAGTAATTTGAAGTATTTATACTAAAACTGGCCGACATTAGCGACATAAGCATTATGTCGCTAAGACACTATGTGACATAACACTATGTCGCAGACACACCTAATGCGACACAAGGCTTGTGTCGCATAACACAGAAAATGTAATTCTAACTAAGTCAATTACATTTACTAACACATTACAGACTTGACCAACTGACAGACACACTAAGATGTATCAACAGTTTGTATCAAGTGGAATGATTGGTAGTACTAATGTAAATGATGAGGTAATTAAGAAACAGAAGGTTATACCTTCAGTGTCTTCTAACCAGACAAAGAAGGAGACTGCTAAGACTGTTAAGTCACGAAAGCAGATGTCATGCTTCAAGTGTCATCAAAAAGGACACGTATATTCTTGTTGTCCCAATAAGAAGACAGAAGCTACTCCTAAGCGCGAGAATAGTGATAAGCCTCAAAACATCTCTAGTTCGAGCACAGATAGGTTAGGTACCAGACCGGGAATTGGTATTAAACATGTGAATGCTCTTAAAAGAGATGCTTCTCACAGTGTCTCGCCGCCCAAACCTAAACGGCATGAAAATTTTAATAAAGATCAAGTGCCATCGAGGTTTATGACTCCGAGAAGGAACCATAGTCACTTTGAGTTCGGTTCTACATTTCGCTTACAAGGAGTTAACCAAGGGTTCTATAATATTCGTAACCAAGGGCAAAAGTCCCAGGGTTGTGTATCGGGGAGGGTTGGAAATCAGTGAACTCATAGACCCAGGACCACTAATCATCAGCAAGCTGATGCTCCTTCAAAGGTGGCCAAAGCTCCTAATGGAAAGGATGGTTACTTTAAAGAGCTACAGTTTGTAGATGATAAGGGACAAACCAAGACCGTAATGGCTTGGGTCCCTCTTGAGAACTAATTGTGTACAACTTGTATGTGCAGGAGCAGACTGGGAACAATGACAATTGGTGGTATGTTGACAGTTGATGCTCTAGGCACATGACAGGAACCAGAAGTCTACTGACAGACTTCAGAGGTGGACTGAGACAAGGAGTGCACTTCGCTGGTGATAAAGGAGGAGTAATTACTAGGAAATGAAAAGTTTCGAATGGAACTTTGACTCTAGAGGATGTGAATTATGTTGAAGAACTAACGCACAACCTAGTGAGTGTTTCCTAAGTCTGTGATAAAGGTCATCCTGTTCTCTTCACTGAGAAAGAGGCCTTGATCCTGAAGCCGGGTATTATCATTCCCAACAAATGGATACTGATGAAAGCTCCAAGGAAGAAGGACATTTATGCTATCAACATGAATGCTCCTATTACTTCAATGGAGTCTATATGTCTTTTATCCAAGGCTTCAGAATCAGACTCTCTTCTATGGCAAATGAACTATATAACCAAACATGAGTTAGTTCTGGGTGTACCACCGAAGAGTTTTGCATTTGAAGACAAGTGTATATCCTGCTTGAAAGGAAAACAGCATAAGAAACCACACAAGTCTAAAACTGTGAACTCTATTTCCTCGCCTTTTGAGTTGCTACATATGGATCTCTTTGGCCCAATAAGCAAGAGAGCATAGGTGGCAAATGGTACTGTTTGGTTGTCACATACGATTTTTCTAGATTCTCTTGGGTGTTCTTTTTGGGATCTAAGGATGAAACTCCTGGTATTCTTATGGAGTTTCTAGATCTAATAGAGAATATCTATAGAAAAAGAGTTAAGAGAATTCGTAGTGACAATGGGACTGAGTTCAAGAATTCTACGTTGAATGTATATTGCTTAAGCAAAGGCATACAACATCATTTCAGTGCACCATATGAACCTCAACAAAATGGTGTTGCTGAAAGGAAGAATAGAACTCTAATTGAAGCAGCAAGAACAATGCTTGCAGATTCAAGGCTTCCGGTCATATTTTTGGCAGAAGCAGTGAATACAGCATGTCATGTTCTCAATCGGGTTCTTACGGTTAAAAAGCAGAACAAGACATGTTATGAGCTTTTGAACAATAAGAAACCGAACTTAAAAGGGTTTGAACCCTTTGGAGTTTCATGTACGTTGTTGAAGACAAGTCATCAACCTAAATTTGGGGAGAAGGCTGACGAAGGATATTTCCTAGGTTATGCGCCTAACTCACCAAACAAACGGGTCTTCAACAAAACTTCGGGACATGTTGAAATAGTTTATAACATTGAAGTTACGAGCTATACACATGACTCGCATAAGGGATTGGATTGGCAATTTGACTACTCAAATCTCTTCAAGTCATTCAAAGTCCCTCTCAGTGACTATGTCAGTAATTCAGATATTCTTGAGCATTTATTGTCAGGAGATGAGGATCCTACTCCTTCTCCAACATCGAACGCTTAAACGTCTGATGTTAGGACTATTGTTGATACTGATGTGGTCTCTCCTATTGAGTCACAACAACCTCAAGATGATATACCTCAAGAGTGTGAAGATCCTGAAATTGCTTCTCAAAGGATTGTGGATGATATTCTCACTCCTCTGAGACAATTAAGGACATCAACTACTAATGATGGTATACCATCTTTGGAGGAAATCGGTGCTAACTTACAGGATGATATTCCAGTCAAACCTATTACTTCAACAAGATTGAATAAGAATCATCCGATTGATAATATCATCGGTGATCCAAATTCTCCCGTTCTGACTCGGAATCAAACTAAAGCTAGTACATCCACTCACTCAAGCTTGTATGCTGAAATGAACGAGACATGGATTTCAAATCTATGTCTATATTCATGCTTTATCTCACAAATTGAACCTAAGAATGTTCAGATAGCTTTGAAGGATAATTCGTGGGTCGAGGCAATGCAGAAAGAACTGTCTCAGTTCACAAAATTGCAAGTTTGGGAGTTGGTTGACTTACCCGTTGGAGAATATCGAATTGGAACTAGATGGGTATTTAAGTGCAAGAAAGGCAATCGGGGAATCGTGATTCGCAATAAAGCTCGTCTAGTTGTTCAAGGTTTCAATCAACAAGAGGGGATTGACTACAATGAAGTGTTTGCACCTATGGCTAGGCTTGAAGCAATCAGGTTATTCATAGCATTTGCAGCCTCAAAGAAAATTAAAGTATTTCAGCTGGATGTTAAGAGTGCCTTCGTGTATGGCAAAGTCAAAGAAACGGTGTATGTTTCTCAACCACTGGGATTTACTGATCCAAAGTATCCAGATAGAGTATATCGTCTTGATAAGGCTCTATATGGATTACATCAAGCACCGAGAGCGTGGTATGAAACATTATTTACTTATCTTCTTGAAAATGATTTTACAAGAGGAAGAATAGATAGTACACTCTTTGTCAAATGGAAAAAGAGAGACTTTCTACTTGTTCAAGTATATGTTAACGATATCATCTTTGGGTCATCTGACGAAAAGATGTGTAGTGAATTTGAACAAGTTATGAAGAACAAGTTTGAGATGTCAGCAATGGGTGAATTGACATTTTTCTTAGGATTGCAAGTCGATCAAAAGAAAGATGGATATTTCATTCATCAGACTAAGTATACTAATGAGCTTCTAGAACGATTTAAGATGGAAGAATCTAGAGTTTTTCATACTCCTATTCCGGAAGCTCATGGTATTGGTCCAGATACATCGAGTGATAGAGACGTGGATCCTACTCTTTATAGGGCCATGATTGGATCACTAATGTATATAACAGCATCAAGGCTTGATATAATGTTTGCAGTATGTGTCTGCGCAAGATATCAAGCTACTCCTAAAGAATCTCACATGCAAGCTGTAAAACGAATTCTTCGTTACCTCAAAGGGAAGCCAAAGCTGGGACTTTGGTATCCAACTGATGGAGACTTAGATTTTGTGGTTTACACTGATTCTGATTACGGAGGATGCAATCAGAATAGAAAGTCTACAACCGGTGGATGTCAATTCCTAGGAGGTAGACTAGTCTCTTGGCAGTGCAAGAAGCAGACCTCAGTCGCCATTTCTACATGTGAAGCTGAGTATGTTGCAGCTGGCAGCTGTTGTTCTCAAGTTCTGTGGATACAACAACAACTGCTTGATTATGGGTTGAGTATAACAAATACTCCTATGATGATTGATAATGAATCAACGATCTCTATAACCAATAATCCGGTCAAGCACAGTAAAACTAAGCATATTGATATTCGACATCACTTTATTAGAGACTGTGCTGAGAAGAATCTGATAAAGTTAGCTAAGGTTCCATCAGTGGACAATTTAGCAGACTTATACACCAAAGCGTTCGACAGAGCTCGATTCGAGAAATTGGTGCAACTAAATGGAATGAGAAATCTAGAGGATTAGTCTTCCATAGAGTTATTTTATAATCATTAGCTGTTCTTATTTATTAGTTGTTTATGATTATTAAAAAAAAAGAAAAGGGGGGGGATTTAGGCGTATGGCACTCATTTGCTTGTTATCTAAGGGGAATCGCCTCTGATAAGGGTTAAGTCTTTATCAACTGGGAAATGATAGTAAATTAGAGGAATCGGCTTAATAATTGCAGGCAAAAGTCTTGAGTTAGATGTGTTAGTAGATTCTAGTAAGTTACATCATTTCTACATCTCTTAAACCAGGCCTTTACTTATCTTTATTTTACTATACACCTCTCTCCACACGTTATAATTTGCTTGAAAACTTTAGATCTAGACAGCTTCATTATATGATGTACTGGTAGGCAAATTCTACTTTGATTTCTGAGCATATAATAAGCAATAAATCTTCTGTGTGTTATCTCGTGTGATTTGCTATATGACGTATGACATAAGTCTTAATTGATGAAAGATAATCTGACCATACATTGTTATCAAGAATCCATGAAAATATGTCAAGACAAATAATAAGAATTATGACTGTTAGTGAAACTACTGGTGTCTTTATTGTACTAAGTACAGACCTGACTCCTTTAGTTTTGCAAATGGTTTCAAGCTTGTTTTGTCTATACTAAGGGATCTTATGTTGTACTAAGTACAAATCTAGAACCACTAGTATCTACAAAACGGGTTTGATGTTTGTCACATTTTATATTCACTCAAGGGTATGTCATATGTTTCGAAAAGAACATCATTTAGTGACCTCTATCTTGCATGTGAAAGATACAGTGTTATGTGTTCTACTTGATCTCTCAATATGTCATATTTTGGATCACATTAGGTAATACACATACAAACAATAAAAGTTCGCTTGGAAATCAATGTAGATTTTGTTTATATGGATTATAATACCGGTAATCGTCTTGAACTGTTTGTGATGATTAATCACTTCATTTTGATGTGAATAATATATTCGGTGGAAATAGGTAACCAAGTTATACTTTTATAAATAATAAGTTGATAAATGGTTAAGTTGTGAGATTTTGTGTAACTTATTGTGAATTTATGAGGTATGAATACTAACAATCTTCTCAGAATTTTTCCTCATCAATTGGTTCAGCTGTTACCTTCTAATATGATCCCGCTGTCGATAATTTGTTAACGCCCTCGATTAGGATGTATTTTATTTTATTGTATTTCACTTTTCGTCTATTTGTTTCATTAAATATAAGGGTACTTGATACCAATGTTTATTATGAATCGTTGTCATTTTATTTATTTTATCCTATTTTATTTTAAGCATTTATTCGCTTTTGCTGATTTAATGTATTACAAAACAAGTGAAAAATATTAATTATTCTAGACTTGTTTACTTAATATTATACATTTATTTATTAGTTTATTAGTTTAATAATATAATAATAAAAATAAAATTTTATAAAATTTTGGTCAACTCTGCGAGTTGACCTGGGCTGCGAGTCGAGCTCAACTTTGCGAGTTGAGCAGAACTTGCGAGCCGAGTCCACGGGGTATATAAGGGCTACGAGTTCACAAGACAACAGTCCTGCGAACTCACATTTCTTTGCGAACCCAAATCCCCTTGCGAACCGAGACCTCTTCTCTTTTATTTTCAAAATTTTTGTTCGAGGATTGGACCTTTGACTTCATAGATATTTTACATATTTGATTTGTGAACATATTAAGGTAAAATTCAAGTGATTTAACCGCGTAATTAACTCAAAAAATCGACATTTTGTTAAAATGAGGGTTTTGGTTTTTAAAATTACATAAATCATTAAAATATTGCTCAAATGGACAAGAAACCTTAGGGTTTATGATCATTGGAGTATATTGAACATAATGGCATACTTTAATTGCATTAAAACTTGCTTGATCTGAGATTAAAATATGATGTCACTTTAACAGTTCATGCTGCGAGTTGAGATCCAGACTCAACTCGCAGCCCACTCCTGCGAGTTGACTTGCGAGTCCACTTTGCAAGTTGAACTTGCGAGTTGACTTGTTGACTTCGAGTTGAACTTGCGAGTTGACTTGTTGACCTGCGAGTTGAACTTGCGAGTTGACTTGTTGACTTGCGAGTTGAACTTGCGAGTTGACTTGTTTTGACTTGTTCTACGAGTTGAAATGTTTGTTTGTCTTAATTTTCATTTACGATCTCTAGATTAGTTTAACTAATTAAGCGTTTATTATTTAAAATGATGTACGATTGTCGTGTCGACTTAAATGTGAACACGTAAAATCGTATACTTATTATATAAGACTTATGACTTTCTGTAATAAGTAATATATTCGTGTAGCAGTTTAAATAGAGAGTTAGACTTATTGATTTTATATATAATTAACGACTATAATTGTTAATTAAGTTTCATAACTTAATAGTTCAATTATGGGTCGTAGATTATATAAGGTTATCAATATATGTTAAACTTATTGTCTAATATTTGTGTGATTTTTGATATTACAGAAATGGCTCGACAATTCGCTGGACATCATAATGTTCTGGTTGATTTGGACGTCAATGCACGTGGTGCATCTAGGGTTGCTCGGATTCTTACGTTTCTAGGCTGATCAAGGATCCAATATGCTATCACGGCGTCCCCCGCGTTGTCTCGAGATCTTTTAACCCAATTTTGGGCTAATATTGAGTATGATACTGCTGTAAATCCTCCAGTCATTCGGACGAGGATTAATGATCGTCCAGTTATCTTCTCTGCCTCCGATCTTCGAAACATACTATAGTTGGGCACTGTCGAGCAGGAAGATGGACCCACTGAGTTCTCTTCGGATTTTATCGAGGGTGCACTGACTCGTATGGGATATGTAGGACCAAAAATAGGACGTCAGTTCCTCAAGGCTCTAGTATACGGGGAATGGAGGTTCTTATGGCATGTTCTGGTAACTATTTTTAGACCGAAGAAGGGAGGATATGACGAGCTGAGCTCTTCTCTCCTATCTGCTTTACTGTCACTGGTTTATAATAAACCATACAGCTTTTCGGATTACATCTTTGGGGAAATCGTTCGCCAAATCTTGGGGGGAGTTAGATCCCTGTTTATGATCTATCTAAGATTCTGCATGTTGATCATTCATGCCAATATCCCTGATCTGCAGGTTGTTCAACCAGATATTAGAGTGGATACCATTAGGCTAAGAGCTTATAATGCCATGTTCATGCAAACCTCATGAAGGTTTGAGATGCAGCCCCAGCTGACTGAGCTATTTGGCTCACTGATCGATCCTAATTATCAAGCTCCACCGAATCACGGTTGGATTGATGTTGATGTGGCTGAACGTGCACCAGAGCCACAAGAGCTAATTGAGGAGGTTCTGGATTAGGTAAAGCAGCCTAGTCAACAGGTGGATACTGAGGTTGCTGCACAGTTGGTGCAAGAGGTTTTGGTCCAACATGATGACGCAACTGATCCGGACTTTAGAGAGATAGATCAGTTTTCGGCTGAAGGTCCAAGTACTTCTGGACCACCTCCACCTACTGAGGCACCTGATGCTGCTGGACCATCGGGACGAGACGGAGAAGCTACCTCTGCTTCTGAGTCTGATTCCGATGATGATGATGATGAGCCTAGACCATCTGGGTCTGTATCTGGGATCCCTAGTGGGATGATTCGTCAAGGATCAAAGCTGATTATGGACCCGACACTTAAACTGAAACGAAAAGCCGTGGAACAAGATCCCGATTTCATTCTTGTGGATGAGGACGAAGATAAAGAAGAAGAGGATGAGAGGCTTGTCTCTCGACCTCGCAAGCTGTACAGGCAAACAGCTTCAACCTCTGCAGCTCCTACACAATCACGTTCTATGCCCTCTGAGGCTGATATGATTGCTGCTTTGGTTCGACCTTCTTCACACCCAACCACCAAATCCAGCAGGGTTGCGGCGCATCTTTTGACCGATGTTGCTACAGAGATAGCAAAGAAAATGCAAGCGTCCGCTCCCACACCGCCAACCACCACTGATGTTGCTCCTTCAACCTCACCAAAGACTGATGCTGAACGCATTACACACTTGGAGTCTAGGGTTCGAGAGTTGCAAATAGTTGCTAACACTTTTGCCACAAAACTTCTACAATTTTCAGAAAATGTCACTACACAGAACAATGCTTACTCACTGCTGCTCAAGACCAACAACACTCTGGTAGATGACGTGGCTGAGAAGCAACGACAACTTGACCGTCTCTCTCGTCGTATTACCTACTTAGAACAGAACCAGCCATCTCAAGGGGAGAAAGCTGCAATTGAGAAGGCTGCATTTGAAGAAGTTTGTAAAGAGGATGAGCTAGCTAAGAAGAGCCGAGATGATAAAGACGATGATCCCGCAGCTGGAAAAGAAAGTGAGCTGGCTGGTCCTTCAACGACTGGTCAGCAGACTACAATTCAGGGGAAGTCTGCTGAAGCAAGTGGTAGTGGAGCTGGTGCTGGTGCTGGTGCTGATAAGGGTAAAGCTGATGAAGGTGAAGCTTTGTATTAATATAGACTGATTGTAATTATTAATACATTGTAATTTTGTACTTGTAATATAATTCTGTAATTAAGATGTTTGAACTTGAATGTGTAAAACATTAATGTTTAAATGTTATAATTATGAATGTGTGTATATTATAAGCCTTTTGTAATTCTAGATTGACTATGATCAATAAAAGAGTTATGATATCATATAATGTATGATGTTCGTATATTATAAGACTTATTCAAATTTTAGATTGATTATGATAATCGATGAAAGATTTGAATAAGTGTATATAATATATTTTAAATACACAAAGGGATTAATAAGAAAAATCTTAGATTGATTCATGGAAATCAATGAAAGAACTTATGATATTAATATATTTGTGTATGTATTTCTATAGGTCTTGTAATGTTGAACTTATCAGATTCTGAAGGCGACATGCCAGATGAATTAGATGAGGACATTGACTTTGACCTTGAAGAAGGAGAGTTTGTTCCTCCTGAGGATTGGACTTCCAGTTTTGAAGTTGGGGCAGACGAGTTTGTAGATCTCGATGCTGATATTGATGAACACATCGTAAGCCCATCTACAACTAAAGTGGTCATCCAGGAAGAAGATGGAGAAAGGGTTGTTGATTTAGATGAAAACCTAGATGAATCAACCAGTTCTGAATCAGAAGATGAGCTTCCTGAAAAACTCAGAAACAATCCTATGTTCAGACCCCTGAAAAGGAGAATGAAGAAGATTGGAATGTCTAAGGTAGATATCACTGAAAAGAAAGTACCGAAAAAGGAAATAATCGGATGGTACTATGACTCTGAGCTAAAACTGTTTGCTATCAAAAGGTTTGACGGCGTTCAATATTTTGATAAGAAGCTTAAAGTTTTTAGTTCGCTTCCTCGATTTGAAGTCCGAGACTTGGCACGCTTATAATTGAAGAACCCCAGTAATGATCCATATGCAAGATATGTTGAAAGAATAATCAAGACTGAGGGTCGTTCAATGAAGTTTGAAAAGATAAAGCCAAGAGTCGGAAAGACAATCAAATTATAGGAACGCAGTCAAAGAACTGGAAGAAGATTAAGGAAAAAGACTTATCCAGCTGTCAAGTGTGTACAACAGATACCGTTGAAGACAATGCCACATAATATTCTGGGAAATCTTCTGAATTGGTACGTGGATTCAGAGACTGGTGAAGCTGTCATGGTTGAAGTTGATGATGAAGTTGAAGGAGGAGAGAGAGTAATTCTGACAGTCTATGACCATCGACACCTGATGAATCTGTCGAAGAAGGACCTGTTGAAGTTAAACGAAAACAGGATCTTGACGACTGAAGCATGGGGTGATCTAGCAAGAGATTATCAAATGATGGTGAAGACTTGTGTTAGAATGAAGATTCATATGGGTAGCTCGATTTACAAGTAAAGACCAAGGACAAAGATGAAGATAACGACGCTAGAGCTATTGTCAAGGGGGATTCTGTTGGGACATGTTATTGTGACAACAGATCTAGCTTGTAATAGGACTAGTGTATTTATTGTCAAATTTATATAATTGGTTTAGACTTGTAAATATATGATATTAACTTGTTATTATTATTTGTTAAATGTTATTAGACAAGTATTGAATTCAAGTTAAAGTCAAAGGTGCAAAATGAGAAGTCAACTCGCAGGTTTGACCTGCGAGTTGAGATCTCACCTCGCAGCCTAATCTGGATTCGCAAGACTTACTCCTGCGAGCTGAGATCTGGGCTCGCAGCTATCTGGACTCGCAAGGCCCATGGGCTGCGAGTTAAGTCAACTCGCAAAGCCCATGGCCTGCGAGTTGAACCAGATATATATATTTTATTGCTGCTCATTTATGGATATCCGTGCCATTATTACACACAGCAAATATTTAATTATTCTCCTCGTTTTTCGTGCAGATATAAAGGCTATTATTATATAGGCTCGGTTTTGAGTGTTTAACCTAGTTAATATCAAAACGAAGCTTGTTAATTAATAGCAAACTTATATAAGCCTAAACCTAAAGTATTGAGGGATTCTGCACCTCAATACCTTAAAGATAATCCATTATCGAACCAAGATCTAGCGACCTTACAGAGTGGAAATGTAGTTAAGTCACGTAAGTAGATGTCTTGCTTCAAGTGTCACCAAAAAGGACACGTGTCTTCTTGCTGTCCTAAGAAGAAGTTGGAGGCACCACATAAGCAAGTGAATAACGATAAGACATCGAATATCTCTAGTGTGAGTATAGACAGGTTAGGTACCAAACCAGGTATTGGTATTAAACCTGTAAATATTCTTAAAAGAGATGCCTCACACTGTGTCTCTCCACCTAAACCTAAACGGCCTGAACACTTTATTAAAGATCAATTACTGTCGAGGTTTATGACACCTGGTAGAAACCATAGTCATTATGAGAATGGTTCTACTTCACGTACACATGGGATTAACTACGGGTATAACTATAATCGTAACCAAGGACAAAAATCCCAAGGTTATGTGTCAGGGAGGGTTGGAAATAATTCATCTCATAGACCCAAGACTACTGATCATCAACAAGCACATACTACTTCAAAAGTGACCAAAGCTCCTAATGGGAAGGATGGTTACTTTAAAGAGTTAAAGTTTGTAGATGATAAGGGACAAACCAAGACCGTAATGGCTTGGGTCCCTCTTGATAACTAATTGTGTACAACTTTTGTGTGCAGGAACAGACTGTGACCAACGACAATTGGTGGTACGTTGACAGTGGTTGTTCTAGGCACATGACAGGAACTCGAAGTCTCCTGAAAGACTTCAAAGGAGGATTGAAACAAGGAGTGCACTTCGCTGGTGATAAAGGAGGAGTAATTACTGGGAAAGGAAAAGTTTCGAATGGAACTTTGACTCTAGAGGATGTGAATTATGTTGAAGAACTAACGCACAACCTAGTGAGTGTTTCACAAGTCTGTGATAAAGGTCACCCTGTACTCTTCAATGAGAAAGAGGCCTTAGTCCTGAAGCCGGATTTTGTTATTCCTGAAAAATGGATACTAATGAAAGCTCCAAGGAAGAAGGACATTTATACTATCAACATGAGTGCTCCTATTACTTCAATGGAGTCTACATGTCTCTTATCCAAGGCTTCAGAGTCAGACTCACTCCTATGGCATAGGAAAATGGCACACCTAAACTTTCGAAAAATAACTATATAACCAAAAATGGGTTAGTTCTCGGTGTACCACATAAAAAACCACACAAATCTAAAACTGTAAATTCTATTTCCTCGCCTTTTGAGTTGCTACATATGGATCTCTTTGGCCCCATAAGCAAGAGAAGCATAGGTGGCAAATGGTATTGTTTGGTTGTCACAGACGATTATTCTAGATTCTCTTGGGTGTTCTTTTTGGGATCTAAGGATGAAACTTCTGGTATTCTTATGGAGTTTTTAGATCTAATAGAGAATATCTATAGAAAAAAGAGTTAAGAGAATTCGTAGTGACAACGGAACATAGTTCAAGAATTCAATGTTCCATATCTATTGCTTAAGCAAAGGGATACAACATCAATTCAGCGCACCTTATGAACCTCAACCGAATGGTGTTGCTGAAAGGAAGAACAGAACGTTGATTGAAGGGGCTAGAACAATGCTTGCAGATTCAGAGCTTCCGGTCATCTTTTGGGCAGAAGCAGTGAATACTGCATGTCATGTTCTCAATAGGGTTCTTACAGTTAAAAAGCTGAACAAGACTTGTTATGAGCTTTTAAACAATAAGAAACCTAACTTAAAAGGGTTTGAACCCTTTGGAGTTTCATGCACGTTGTTGAAGACCAACCATCAACAAAAATTTGGTGAGAAGGCTGACGAAGGATATTTCCTAGGTTATGTGCCTAACTCACCAAACAAACGTGTCTTCAATAAGGCTACGGGACGTGTGGAGATAGTTTATAACATTGAAGTTACGAGCTACACAGATGACTTGCATAAGGGGTTATATTGGCAATTTGATTATTCAGATCTCTTCAAGTCATTTAAAGTCCCTATCAGTGACTATGTCAGTAATTCAGAGATACCTGAACATTTATTGTCTGGAGATGAAGATCTTACTCCTTCTCCAACATCGAGTGTTCAAACATCTGGAATTAGGACTATGGTTGATTATGATGAAATTTCAACTATTGAGTTACAACAACCTCCAGTTGATATATCTCAAGAGAATGTAGATTATGAAATTGTTGAGGATGATATTCTTACTCCTCTGAGACAATTAAGGATATCTACTTCTAATGAGGTTATACCACCATTGGAGGAAATTGATACTAAGTTAGGAGATGATATACCAGTTGAACTTGTATCCTCAACGAGATTAAATAGGAATCATCCGATTGATAATATCATCGGTGATCCAAATTCTCCTTTTCTAACTCGAAATCAATCGAAAGCTAGTACATCAACTCACTCAAGCTTGTATGTTGAAATGAACGAGACAGGGATTACAAATCTATGTCTATATTCATGCTTTATCTCACAAATTGAACCTAAGAATGTTCAGATAACTTTGAAGGATAATTTGTGGGTCGAAGCAATGCAGGAAGAACTGTCTCAGTTCTCAAAATTGCAAGTTTAGGAGTTGGTTGACCTACGCGTTCGAGAATATCCAATTGGAACTAGATGGGTATTTAAGTGCAAGAAAGACGATCGAGGAATCGTGATTCGCAATAAAGCTCGTCTAGTTGTTCAATGTTTCAATCAACAAGAGGGGATTGACTACAATGAAGTGTTTGCACCTGTAGCTAGGCTTGAAGCAATTAGATTATTCTTAGCATTTGCAGCTTCAAAAAAAATGAAAGTTTTTCAGCTGGATGTTAAGAGTGCCTTCTTATATGGCAAAGTCAAGGAGACGGTGTATGTTTCTCAACCACCGGGATTTACTGATCCAATGTATCCAGATAGAGTATATCGTCTTGATAAGGCTCTATATGGATTACATCAAGCACGAAGAGCGTGGTATGAAACACTATCTACTTATCTTCTTGAGAATGGTTTTACAAGAGGAAGAATAGATAGTACACTCTTTGTCAAATGGAAAAAGAGAGACTTTCTACTTGTTCAAGTATATGTTGACGACATCATCTTTGGGTCATCTGACGAAAAGATGTGTAGTTTGAACAAGTCATGAAGAATAAGTTTGAGATGTCCGCTATGGGAGAACTGACATTTTTCTTAGGATTGCAAGTTGATCAAAAGAAAGATGGGTATTTCATTCATCAAACTAAGTATACAAATGAACTACTAGAACGATTCAAGATGGATGAAGCTAGAATTTATCACACTCCCATTCCGGAAGCTCATGGAATTGGTCCTGATACATCGAGTGATAAAGACGTGGATCCTACTCTTTATAGGGCCATGATTGGATCACTAATGTATCTTAGTGCATCGAGGCCTGATATAATGTTTGCAGTATGTGTCTGCACAAGATATCAAGCAACTCCTAAAGAGTCTCATATGCAAGCCGTTAAACGAATCATACGTTACCTCAAAGGGAAGCCTAAGCTGGGACGTTGGTATCCAACTGATGGAGACTTAGATTTTGTGGCTTACACTGATTCTGATTATGGAGGATGCAATCAGAATAGAAAGTCTACAACTGGTGGATGTCAATTCTTTGGAGGTAGACTAGTCTCTTGGCAGTGCAAGAAGCAAACCTCAGTCGCCATTTCTACATGTGAAGCTGAGTATGTTGCTGCTGGCAGCTGTTGTTTCCAAGTTTGTGGATACAACAGCAACTGCGAGATTATGGGTTACATTTGACCAATACTCCAATGATGATTGATAATGAATCCACCATGTCAATTACCAACAACCCTGTAAAGCACAGCAAGACGAAGCACATTGATATTCGTCATCATTTTATCAGAGATTGTGCTGAGAAGAACCTGATAAAGTTAGCTAAGGTTCCATCTGTGGATAACTTAGCAGACTTATACACCAAAGCATTCGACAGAGCTCGATTTGAGAAATTAGTGCAATTAGATGGAATGAGAAATCTAGAGTGATTAGTCTTCCGTAGGGTTCTTATGTCTTAGTTAGTAGTTTCTTTTTTCATAATAAAAAAAAAAGGAGGGAAGGAAGGCGTATGGCATTCATTTGCTTGTTACCTAAGGGGAATCGCCTATGATAAAAGGGTTAAGTGTTTATCTGCTGGGAAATGATAGTACATTAGAAGAATCAGCTTAATAATAAAAAGTAAAAGTCCTAAGTTAGATGTGTTAGTAGGTTCCAGTTAGTTACATTAACTTTACATCTTTATAACCAGGACTTTACTTATCTTTACTTTAGTATACACCCTTCGAAAACTTTAGATCTAGACAGCTTCATTATATGATATACTGGTAGGCAAATTCTGCTATGATTTCTGAGCATATAATAAGCAATAATTCTTCTGTATGTTATCTAGTGTGATCTGCTATATGACGTATGACATAAGTCTTAATTGTTGAATAATAGTCTAACTATACACTGTTATCAAGAATCTATGAATATATGTCAAGACAAATAATAAGAATTATGGCTATCTGCAAAACTACTGGTGACTTTGTTGTACTAAGTACAGATCTGAAACTTTTAGTTTTGCCAATGGTCTCAAACTTGTTTTGTTTATACTAAGGGATCTTCTGTTGTACTAAGTACAGATCTAGAACCACTAGTATCTTCAAAACAGGTTTGATGTTTGTCAATTATAAAAATCACTCAAGGGTATGTTATATGCTTCGAAAAGAACATCATTTAGTGACCTCTACCTTGAATGCGAAAGATACAGTGTTTTGTGTTCTACTTGATTTCTCTGTATGACGTATTTTGGATCACATTAAGTAACATGCATACCAATAATAAAGGTTTGCTTGGTAATCAGTGTAGACTTTGTTTATGTGGATCATAATTGTAAGGTCACTAGATCTTGGTTCGATAACGGATTATCTTTAAGTATTGAGGTGTGGAATCCCTCAATACGTTAGGTTTAAGCTTATATAACTTTACTATCAATTAAAGGGCTTCGTTTTGATTATTAACTAAGTTAATCACTCAAAATCGAGCCTTTAATACTATAATAAATATATCTGCACGAAAAACGAGGTGGTGAATATTTTAATGCTGTGTGTAATAAATGGCACACATATCAAAAAATGAACAGCATTATTTTATTTATATCTGGTTCAACTCGCAGGCCATGGGCTTTGCGAGTTGACTCAACTCGCAGCCCATGGGCCTTGCGAGTCCCGATGGGCTGCGAACCCAGATCTCAGCTCCCCAAGGAAAGCTGCGAATCCAGATTAGACTGCGAAGTGAGATCTCATCTCGCAGGTCATTAGTCCTGCGAGTTGACTTCTCATTTCGCAATTTTGACTTTAACTTGAAATCGATACTTGTCTAATAACATTTAACAAATAATAATAACAAATTAATATCATATATTTACGAGTCTAAACCAATATACCAATTTGACTATAAATACACTAGTCCTATTACAAGCTAGATCTGTTGTCACAATAACATGTCCCAACAGACTCCCCCTTGACAATAGCTCTAGCGTTGTTATCTTCATATTTGTCCTTGGTCTTTACTTGCAAATTCTACTGCCCATATTAATCTTCATTCTAACACAAGTCTTCATCATCATTTGATAATCTCTTGCAAGATCATCCCATGCTTCAGTCGTCAAGATCCTGTTTTCATTTAACTTCAACAAGTCCTTCTTCGACAGATTCATCAGGTGTCGATGGTCATAGACTGTCAGAATTACTCTTTCTCCTCTTTCAACTTCATCATCAGCTTCAACCATGACAGCTTCACCAGTCTCTGAGTCCACGTGCCAATTAAGAAGATTTCCCAGAATATTATGTGGCATTGTCCACGTGCCAACTTTACAGCTGGATAAGTCTTTTTCCTTAATCTTCTTCCAGTTCTTTGACTGCGTTCCTGTAATTTGATCGTCTTTCCAACTCTTGGCTTTCTCTTTTCAAACTTCATTGAACGACCCTCAGTCTTGATTATTCTTTCAACATATCTTGCATATGGATCATTACTGGGGTTCTTGAATTCTAAGCGTGCCAACTCTCGGACTTCAAATCGAGGAAGAGAACTGAAGAGTTTAAGCTTTTTATCAAAATATTCAACTCCGTCAAACCTTTTGATAGCAAAAAGCTTCAGATCAGAGTCATAGAACCATCCGATGATTCCTTTTCTTGGAACTCTCTTTCCAGTAATATCAACTTCAGACATCCCAATCTTTTTCTTCTTTTTCTTCAATGGTCTGAACATTGGATTACCTATGAGTTTATCAAGAAGATCATCTTCAAACTCATAATCAGAATCGGTCGATTCATCTAGATTTTCATCTAGATCTATCACTCTTTCTTCGTTGTCTTCCTGAATGATCACTTTTGTGGTTGAAGGGCTTACGATGTGTTCATCAATATCAGCATCGAGATCTACACACTCGTCTGCCCCAACTTCAGAAATAGAAGACCAATCTTCAGGAGGCACAAACTCTCCTTCTTCTAGGTCAAAATCAATGTCCTCATCTATTTCTTCCGGCATATCGCCTTCAGAATCTGATAAGTTCAACATTTCAAGACCTATAGAAATACATACACAAATATATTAACATCATGAGTTCTTTCATTGATTTCCCTGAATCAATCTAAGAGTTTTCTTATTAATCCCTTTGTTTATTTACCGTATATTATATATATATATACTTATAAATCTTTCAACGATTATTATACTCAATCTAAGATTTCACTAAGTCTTATAATATACAAACATCATATATTATATGATCTTATAATTCTTTTATCGATCATAGTTAATCTAGAATTACAAAAGACTTATAATATACAAACATTTATAAATTATAACATTTAAACAATAATGTATTACACATTTAAGTTCAAAGGTCTTAATTATACAATTATATTATATATACAGGTGTTGTTTCAGCTAGCTTCACCTTCTTCACCAGCATCAGTAGCTTCACCAGCACCACCTCCACTTGCTCCAGCAGACTCCCCCTGAATGTTAGTTTGTTGACTAGTCGTTGAAGGACCAGCCAACTCACTATCCTTCTGAGCCGAGGAATCATCATCTGTATCATCTCTTCGTTTCTTCGCCAGCTCATCTTCTCTGCAGGACTCCTGATATATCAATGTCTCCCCCTGAGATGGCTTGTCCTTCAGGAAGCTGGTAACCAAGCGATCAAGTCTATCAATCTACCGTTGCTTGTCAGCTACATCATCTATCAAATTGCTATTGGTCTTGATAAGCAGTGAATAAGCTTTATTCTGGTCAGTCACACTCTCAGACAGTGACAGAACTTGAGATACCAAGAAGTTGACGGTTGTGACACCCGACACTTTAGGGTAATGATTACCTTAAACTAGAACTCTAATTACGTGTATTTAGTTCTTTATTAGGCTAAGTACTTGTGATTACTTGCAACTATTTGTATATATGTGTATGAACACTTACGTAACTGTTTGAATTACACCTTCGAAATTATTCGTAATTACGCGAAACAACCGGACGTGGTCCGACTATTTATACGACGTTGGTGAAAACTTTTCATAGATAACGTAATCATATTTTATAGTTAAAGTAGTGGTTATATACCTTATATTATTATTTCATATAATAATACACGAAAAACTTTGACGTTTTGTTTAAAACGTAACAAACGCGACGAAAACGCGCAAACCGAGCCCTACACCCGAGCAACACCCGAAATATACTTTTGTAACTCAATTTAGTATTTTAAGAATACTTACTTATCCCAAATATTATTCACAAATTTAAAAGTATATACAAAAGCTTAACGTAAATTATCTACTTTTTAAAACCACAAATTAACGTTTAAACGAACGGGGAACGAAACACGAAGTCGAGAAAACGAATCACGAGCCCGAAACACCTTTGGGCTAGGCCCAACTCGGCCTAGGCTGGTCCAAGAGGCCCACCCCAAATAGGCCCAAGCCCACACCACAAAAACACCTCACTACACTCCATTTCTCACACACACAATCCCACACTTCTCTCCTCCTTCTCTCTACTCTCTCTACTCTCCCTCTCTCTCTAAAAATCTGCCACCATCAACCACCTCCTCACCACCATCAACCACCACTCCACCACCACAAGCCGCCATCACACTTTCAAGGAGAAGTCAAGAAATCAAGCCCTTTCCTCACCTTCCTCTCCTTTTTGATCGGTCTTTAAACTTGTAAGAACATCTAACTCATTTAGAATACTTGTAACACATCGATAAACATGTTAAAATGCTCACTTAACAAAGATATGTCCAAAAGATTGTACAAAAATCGTTTTCATAACTTAAAACATGCAAGAAGCTTACATGAAATCCGGCCAGGAAACTTTGTCTGACTTTGGGAGGTATATCTCCCTCAAAGCTTAACCAAAATGAACGATTTAAAAGGCTAAAACTAAGTTTAAGAAGTTATCTTTCGTTTGCCACTGATCTCATAATTTTTGAAGTTCGTTTGATACCCGAAATAATTTTTACAAAAACATGTAGACGGGCTGGGTAAAAGGCAGAAAAATTGTCCCTCATTGTTTTAGTCATAACTCGAGATTTACATATCCAAAAAACTTGAAACTAGCGCCAAAACTTCAGAAATTTTGTTGAGAAAAATAGTCATTTAGATGACCTCCTCCAAAAATTCTGTAAAAATTCGATCTCCTTGCATGTCTCCTGATTGGCTACTTTTTGACCTCTGTGGGAAACTACAATTTTTATAAATACTTAGACTTGTCTAAAAATTCTGTAAAAATTATTTTAAGTACCTAACATAATAAGAAACATTATATAGTTTTCTTGAATTTTATCTCGAACATTTGGATTACAAAATAAAATTGGCAAAACGGGGTATGTTTCTGATTCCTCTGTCGCAGAGCCCAATAGCCATTAGTGACACTAACCCTTGTGTCGCTATAGCATTTGAACCGTCACCTTAGCGACACTAGCATTGTGTCGCCAAAATCACATTAGCGACACTAACATTTGTGTCGCTGTAGCATTTGAACCGTCACCTTAGCGACACTAGCCTTGTGTCGCCAAAATCACATTAGCGACACTAGACTTGTGTCCCCTACAACCCAAAAATCAAAGCATTTGGGACACTAGCCCTAGTGTCGCTAAAAACCCAAAATCAACCCCAGCCAGGGGCCCTGCCCCTTGGACCCCACCAGGGGTTGCCACCCCTTGGACCCCGCCACCAGGGGCGCTGCCCCCGGACCCCCGTCACTCGTGGGCTTCGCCCACTTATCACACTAATCAACATTATGTTTTCACAAACTTTCACCAACAGGTCGTACACGTTTTCGATAAACCAAACAAGAATGGACATATTAGTTAAGTGAGCTACTAGCGAATAGGTGGGCATTAACCCTCCACCTACATGGTTGGCTTAAGTGGACATTAACCCTCCACTTATACAATCACTATAGATGGTCTTTTGAGACATCTACTTACACAATCTTATACGTCTAGGGCGCTAGAAGATTACTCTTGGGAACACCAGTTGCTTGCTATTTGTTATTTGTTAAATAACATACTAATCTCATGTGAGTTTCATAGCCCCCTTTTTCTACTATTTCCACTCAGGGGTGAGAATACATACAACTGCTTTTAACAACTGCTATTTTTATGTGAACGCAAGTACAAAACACGATATATTGGTTGCATGAGTTATTTAACTAATCATGAAAGTCCCCCACACATAGTTTGTTAGTATCGTTATAGCGTGAATGTTAATGAATAGTACTATTTGGGATTGACTCCCCCCGTCCGGGTTAGTCGCGCTAACTGGTCAAACGGACGCATTATTATTTGTTCTTACGAGTGTTGGATTAGGCACTCGCAGGGACGTCCCACGATCGTGGCACTTGATTGTGACCCGACACCACAGTTAAGCTCGAACTATGGGCTCATGGCAACAATATACACCTCTTTTACATTTTTGTAATACATTACTATCATTGTTGGATGATACAAAGAGGAAATCTTGTGTTCCACACGTTCCATACGATTTGATATCAACTGTTTTCAAACCTATTAACTCACCAACTTTATGTTGACTCTTTTAGTATGTATTCTCAGGTGACCAGCCGCAGTAGGATGCTTTGGAAGCAATAGCTCGAGTCGCATATTTTGAAACAACCAAGGAATTAGATTGCATTTACTATATTTTGTAATAATAATTATGTAATTCTACGTATCGGATGCGAACTCCTAGTTTTATGTGAACACTTTTAAGTTTGTAATGTAATGATTTTTGAAAACGTCTCATATAGAGGTCGTTTGTTGTAACTCTTGTGTTGTGATATTTGATTTGGTCGGCGCCCCCTTGACACCTCATACCTTCCGCTGCCACGCGTCTTGGGGGTTGCGACAACGGTATCTTCCAACTCTCGAACTCTGGACTCTAAACTGGTTATGCGATCAGAATCAGTCACAGGTGAGATGGATGGAGCATCAACAGTGGTTGGTGGAGTCGTAGCAGCAGGCAGTTGCATTTTCTTAGCTATCTCAGTAGCTACATCTGTTAGAAGGCGAGTGGCAACCCTGCTGGACTTGGTGGTTGGGTGCGAAGATGGACGAACCAAAGCAGCAATCATTTCAGCCTCAGAGGGCGTAGAACGTGATTGTGTAGGTGCTGCAGAGGTTGAAGCAGGTTGCTTAGCCTGCTTGCGGGGGCGAGTGACAAGTGACTCCTCCTCTTCATCTTCATCTTCATCTTCTTCAATAAGGACAAAGTCAGGATCTTGGTCAGCGACTTTTCTTTTCAACTTTAGTGCCGGATCCATAATCAACTTTGATCCCTGACGAATCATTCCAGCTGGAATCCCGGAGATAGACCCAGATGGTCCAGTCTCATCATCATCATCTGAATCAGAATCAGAAGCAGAAGCAGCTTCTCTTTCTTATCCTGATGGACCAGCAGCTGTAGATGGCTCAGAAAGTGGAGTTGGTCCAGAAGTATGTGGACCCTCAGCCACATATTGATCTACCTCTCTGAAGAGCGGGTCAGTAGCATCATCATTCTCTCCCAACACCTGCTGCACCACTTCGGCAGCAACTTCAGTTTGGTGAGCTTGATCTAACACATCCTCTAAAAGCTCTTGTGGCTCAGGCACAGCCTCGACCACATCAACATCAAGCCAACCATTATTCGGTGGCGCTATATAGAGAGGATCGATCAGAGACCCAAATAACTCAGTCACTTGGGGCTGCATGTCAAAACGTCTGGACGTATGCATAAACATTGCATTATATGCCCGCAGCCCAATAGTCTCTACATGAAAATCTGCTTGAAAGGCCGGTAGATCAGGGATAGAAGCTCTGATGATTAACATGCAGAACCGTGGATAGATTAAAAATTGGGATCTAACACTTCCCAAGATTTGTCGAGTGAGTTCCCCAAAAACATAGTCCGAGAAACTGTATGGTTTATTATAAACCAGGGACAGTACAGCCGAAAGGAAAGAAGGGCTCAACTCATCATAACCGCCCTTTTTCGGACCAAAAACAGTGACAAGGACATGCCACAAGAATCTCCATTCTCCGAAGACTAACGCCTTTAGGAATTGACGTCCACGCATTGGCCCTACGTAGCCCATACGTTCAAGTGCTCCTTCGATGAAATCTGAGGAAAACACTGTAGGTCCGGCTTCCTGATCAACGGTCCCCAAAAGTAGAATGTTCCGTAGATCGGAGGAAGAGAAAACAACGGGTCGATCATTTACCCGTGTGCGAATCACCGGTGGATTGACAACAGTATCAAACTGAATATTAGCCCAGAATTGGGTTAATAGATCCTGTGATAGCGCGGGGGACTTCGTGATGGCATAATGTATCCTTGAACGAGCCAGAAACGTAAGAATCCTAGCTACACGAGTAGCACCTCGTGCATTAATGTCCAAGTCAACCAGAACATTATGATGTGCAACAAACTGTCTAGCCATATCTGCAATATAAGAATCACACAAATGTCAGACAATTAGTTTGAACATATATTGATAAACTTATATGATCTACAACTCATAATTGAACTATTAAGTCGTGAAACTTAATTAACAAATATAGTTGTTAAACATATATAGAATCAATAAGTCTAACTCTCTTTTTAATCTGTTAAAAGTATATAACTTATTACAATAGGTCATCAGTCTTATAAATTAAAGGTATGGAATTTTTCGTGTTCACATTGAAGTCGACACGACGAACCATTTATTAATTTAATTTATAACTCTTAATGTTAATTAATCTAGAGTTCTTAAATTAAATTAAAATAAAATAGTCAATTTGCATAATAAGTCAAACAAGTCAACATAGTCAACTCGCAAGCACAAAACTCAGTTCGCAGACAATGTCAGCTCGCAGAACAAGTCAACTCGCAGAGCAAGTCATCTCGCAGAGCATGTCAACTCGCAGAGCAAGTCATCTCGCAGAGCAAGTCAATTCGCAGGTTTGACTCGCAAGTCAAACTTGGAGTTCAACTCGCAAGGAAGATTTGACTTGTTGACCTGCAAAGTGACATCAGATTTAAAAAATTAATTTTGGCGAGTTTTAATGCAATTAAATTATGCCATTGTGTTCAATATACTCCGATTAACATAAACCCTAAGGTTTCTTGTCCATTTGAGTACAATATAGTGATTTGTGTAATTTTAAAACCAAGAACCCTCATTTTATGAAAAAGTGTCGATTTAGAGTTAATTACACGGTGAAAATCCTTGATATATACCTCAAAAAGTTCGAAATGCAAAGATGGATATGATTTATAGAGTCAAAGGTTCGATATCCAAACAAAAATCTCGAAAATGAAAGAAGTGGGCTCGGTTCGCAAAGAGTCAATTCGCAACAGAATTTTCAACTCGCAAGAGTGTTTTTGACTTGTGGGCTCGCAACTTTTTATACCTGTTGACTAGGTTCGCAAAAGAACTCAACTCGCAAATCTAGTTCAACTCGCAAGTCCTAGTTCAGTTCGCAAGACTAAGTTAACTCGCAGGACCAGCTCACTTCGCAGATTTTGTCCAAAAAATACATTTTAAATAAAAAATGTAAATTTTAAGTCAAAAATAAACAAGTCTAAAATTAAAGTATTTTTCACTTGTCTTTCTTAGAATAGCGTGCACGTTTCATACAAGTCTAAAATTTTATTATTTTTCACTTGTTATGTAATCATGCGATAAATCGAGCGACAATAACATAAAAATAAAATAAAATAAAATAAGATTAACTAAAATAATAAAAGTACGAATAAATGCATAAGAGAAAATAAAATAAAATAAAACGACAATGATTCATAATAAACATTGGTATCAAGTACCCTTGTATTAATGAAACAGATAGACGAAAAATAAAGTACAATAAAATAAATACATCCTAATCGGGGGCGTTAAGAAATTATCGACAGTGGGATCATATTAGATGGAAACAACTGAACCAAATGTTGAGTAAAAAGTCTAAGAAGATTGTTAGTATGCATACCTCATGAAATTCACAATAAGTTACAAAAAAACTCACAACTTAACCATTTATCAACTTATATTTATAAAAGTATAACTTGGTTACCTATCTCCACAGAATATAACCTTTTCATCAAAATGAAACGATTAATTACCACAAACAGTTCAAGACGATTACCGGTATTATCATCCATATAAACAAAGTCTACACTGATTTCCAAGAAAACTTTAATTGTTGGTATGCATATTACCTAATGTGATCAAAAATACGACATACTGAGAAATCAAGTAGAACACATAACACTGTATCTTTCACCTTCAAGGTAGAGGTCACTAAATGATGTTCTTTTTGAAGCATATAACATACCCTTGAGTGAATTTAAAATGTGACAAATATCAAACCTGTTTTGTAGATACTAGTGGTTCTAGTTCTGTACTTAGTACAACATAAGATCCCTTAGTATACACAAAACAAGCTTGAAACCATTGGCAAAACTAAAGGAGTCAGGTATGTACTTAGTACAATAAAGACACTAGTAGTTTCACTAACAGCCATAATTCTTATTATTTGTCTTGACATATATTCAAAGATTCTTGATAACAGTGTATGGTCAGACTATCTTTCATCAATTAAGACTTATGTCATACGTCATATAACAAATCCCACGAGATAACACACAGAAGATTGATAGCTTATTATGTGCTCAGAAATCAAAGAAGAATTTGCCTACCAGTACATCATATAATGAAGATGTCTTGATCTAAAGTTTTCGAAGTAAATTATAAAGTGTGGAGAAGGGTGTATACTCAAATAAAGATAAGTAAAGTCGTGGTTGTAAAGATGTACAGTTAATGTAACAAACTGGAATCTACTAACACATCTTACTTAATACTTTTACCTACAATTATTAAGCCGATTCCTCTAATTTACTATCATTTCCCAGCAGATAAAGACTTAACCTTTATCGGAGGCGATTCCCCTTAGATAACAAGCAAATGAATGCTATACGCCTGCCCCCATTTTTATTTAAATAAAAGAAAACTACTAACTATTACATATAAGATCCCTATAGAAGACTAATCACTCTGGATTTCTCATTCCATTCAGTTGCACCAATTTCTTAAATCGAGCTCTGTCGAATGCTTTGGTGTATAAGTCTGCTAAATTATCCACGGATGGAACCTTAGCTAACTTTATCAGGTTCTTCTCAGCACAATCTCTGATAAAATGATGACGAATATCAATGTGCTTTGTCTTGCTATGCTTGACTGGATTATTGGTTATAGAGATCGTTGATTCATTATCAATCATCATTAGAGTATTGGTAATACTCAACCCATAATCCCGCAGTTGCTGTTGAATCCACAATACTTGAGAGCAACAGCTGCCAGCAGTAACATACTCAACTTCACATGTAGAAATGGCGATTGAGGTTTGCTTCTTGCACTGCCAAGATACTAGTCTACCTCCTAGGAATTGACATCCACCAGCTGTAGACTTTCCATTCTGATTGCATCCTCCATAATCAGAATCAGTGTAAGCCACAAAATCCAAGTCTCCATCAGTTGGATACCAAAGTCCCAGCTTAGGCTTCCCTTTGAGGTAACGTAGAATTCGTTTAACGGCTTGCATATGAGACTCTTTAGGAGTAGCTTGATATCTTGCGCAGACACATACTGCAAACATTATATCAGGCCTCGATGCAGTCAGATACATTAATGATCCAATCATGGCCCTATAAAGAGTAGGATCCACGTCTTTATCACTCGATGTATCTGGACCAATTCCATGAGCTTCCGGAATAGGAGTGTGATAAATTCTAGTTTCATCCATCTTGAATCGTTCAAGTAGCTCATATGTATACTTAGTTTGATGAATGAAATACCCATCTTTCTTCTGATCAACTTACAATCCTAAGAAAAATGTCAGTTCTCCCATAGCGGACATCTCAAACTTGTTCTTCATGACGTGTTCAAATTCACTACACATCTTTTCGTCAGATGACCAAAAGATGATATCATCAACATATACTTGAACAAGTAGAAGTCTTTCTTTTTCCATTTGACAAAGAGTGTACTATCTATTCTTCCTCTTGTAAAACCATTCTCAAGAAGATAAGTAGATAGCGTTTCATACCACGCTCTAGGAGCTTGATGTAATCCATATAGAGCCTTATCAAGACAATATACTCTATTTGGATACTTTGGATCAGTAAATCCCGGTGGTTGAGAAACATACACCATTTCCTTGACTTTTCCATACAAGAAGGCACTCTTAACATCCAGCTGAAAAACTTTCATTTTCTATGAAGCTGCAAATGCCAAGAATAACCTATTTGCTTCAAGCCTAGCCACAGGTGCAAACACTTCATTGTAGTCAATCCCCTCTTGTTGATTGAAACCTTGAACAACTAGACGAGCTTTATTGCGAATCACGATTCCCCGATCGTCTTTCTTGCACTTAAATACCCATCTAGTTCCAATTGGATATTCTCCAACGGGTAAATCAACCAACTCCCAAACTTGCAATTTTGTGAACTGAGACAATTCTTCCTACATTGCCTCGACCCACGAATTTTCCTTCAAAGCTATCTGAACATTCTTAGGTTCAATTTGTGAGATAAAGCATGAATATAGACATAGATTTGTAATCCATGTCTCGTTCATCTCAGCATACAAGCTTGAGTGAGTTGATGTACTAGCTTTTGATTGATTCCGAGTTAGAACAGGAGAATTTGGATCACCGATGATATTATCGATCGGATGATTCCTATTTAATCTTGTTGAGGTTACAGGTTCAACTGGAATATCATCTTGTAGGTTAGCACCAATTTCCTCCAATGGTAGAATACCGTCATTAGTAGTAGATATCCTTAATTGTCTCAGAGGAGTGAGAAGATCATCCACAATCCTTTGAGAAGCAATTTCAGGATCTTCACTCTCTTGAGGTATATCCACTTGAGGTTGTTGTGACTCAATAGGTGAGACTTCATCAGAATCAACAATAGTCCTAATTTCAGACGTTTGAACATTCGATGTCGGAGAAGGAGTAGGAACTTCATCTCCAGACAATAAATGCTCAGGAATCTCTGAATTACTAACATAGTCACTGATAGGGACTTTAAATGACTTGAAGAGATCTGAATAATCAAATTGCCAATCTAATCCTTTATGTAAGTCATGTGTATAACTCGTAACTTCAATGTTATAAACTATTTCAACCCGTCCCGTAGTTTTATTGAAGACACGTTTGTTTGGTGAGTTAGGCACATAACCTAGGAAATATCCTTCGTCAGCCTTCTCACCAAATTTAGGTTGATGACTTGTCTTCAACAAGGTACATGAAACTCCAAAGGGTTCAAACCCTTTTAAGTTAGGTTTCTTATTGTTTAAAAGCTCATAACAAGTTTTGTTCAGCCTTTTAACCGTAAGAACCCTATTGAGAACATGACATGCAGTATTCACCGCTTCTGCCCAAAAGATGACCGAAAGCTTTGAATCTGCAAGCATTGTTCTAGCCCCTTCGATCAACGTTCTGTTCTTCCTTTCAGCAACACCATTCTGTTGAGGTTCATAAGGTGCGCTGAATTGATGTTGTATCCCTTTGCTTAAGCAATAGATATTGATCGTTGAGTTCTTGAATTCTGTTCCATTGTCACTACGAATTCTCTTAACTCTTTTTCTATAGATATTCTCTATTAGATCTAGAAACTCCATAAGAATGCCCGGAGTTTCATCCTTAGATCCCAAAAAGAACACCCAAGAGAATCTAGAGTAATCGTCTGTGACAACCAAACAATACCATTTGCCACCTATGCTTCTCTTGCTTATGGGGCCAAAGAGATCCATATGTAGCAACTCAAAAGGCGAGGAAATAGAGTTCACAGTTTTAGACTTGTGTGGTTTCTTATGCTGTTTTCCTTTCAAGCAGGATATACACTTGTCTTCAAATGCAAAACTCTTCGGTGGTACACCCAGAACTAACCCATGTTTGGTTATAAAGTTCATTTTTCGAAAGTTTAGGTGTCCCATTTTCCTATGCCATAGAAGTGAGTCTGATTCTGAAGCCTTGGATAAATGACATGTAGACTCCATTGAAGTAATAGGAGCATTCATGTTGATAGCATAAATGTCCTTCTTCCTTGGAGCTTTCATCAGTATCCATTTTTTGGGAATGATAAAACCCGGCTTCAGGATCAAGGCCTCTTTCTCATTGAAAAGAACAGGGTGACCTTTATCACAGACCTGGGAAACACTCACTAGGTTGTGTGTTAGTTCTTCAACATAACACACATCCTCAAGAGTTAAAGTTCCATTTGACACTTTTCCTTTCCCAGTAATGACTCCTCCTTTATCTCCAGCGAAGTGTACTCCCTGTCTCAATCCACCTCTGAAGTCTGTTAGTAGACTTCTGGTTCCTGTCATGTGCCTAGAACATCCACTGTCAACATACCACCAATTGTCGTTGTTCAGAGTCTGCTCCTGCATACACAAGTTGTACACACTTAGTTCTCAAGAGGGACCCAAGCCATTACGGTCTTGGTTTGTCCCTTATCGTCTACAAATTGTAACTCCTTAAAGTAACCATCCTTCCCATTAGGAGCTTTGGTCAACTTTGAAGTAGTATGAGTTTGTTGATGATCAGTGGTCTTGGGTCTATAAGTTGACTGATTTTCAACCCTCCGTGACATATAGCCTTGAGATTTTTGCCCTTGGTTACGATTATAGTAAGACCCGTAATTAGTCTCATGTGAACGTGAAGTAGAGCCATTCTCATAATGACTATGGTTTCTTCTAGTGAAATCATTTTCATGATGACTATGATTCATTGAAGTAGAACCATTTTCATAACGACTATGGTTTCTACTAGGGGTCATAAACCTCGATGGCACTTGACCTTTAATAAAGTGTTCAGGCCGTTTAGGTTTAGGTGGAGACACACAGTGAGAGGCATCTCTTTTAAGAGCATTTACAGGTTTAATACCAATTCCTGGTCTGGTACCTAACCTGTCTGTACTTAAACTAGAGATGTTCGGAGTCTTATCATTATTCACGCGCTTATGTGGGGCTTCCATCTTCTTATTAGGATAACAAGAAGACACGTGTCCTTTTTGATGACATTTGAAGCACGACATCTGCTTTCGTGACTTAACAGTCTTAGCAGTCTCCTTCTTTGTCTGATCCGAAGACACTGAAGCTGAGTCTTTGTGTGCTTTAATAACTTCAACATTTACATCAGTATCAACTATCATTCCATTCGAGACAAACTGTACTTTAGGGAGTGATTTGATCTTACTTAAGTCCAATGATGGGTCCTTAACAAGATCCTTCTGTGCTTCAGATACGTCAGACTCTTGAATTACCAAATCCTCAATTTCAGGATTCGCATCTGTCATCTCTACGTCAATTGGAGTAGTAGTGTAATTTGCATTAAAAGGCGGAGGAACATCAGAGTAACCTAGGCCAGTTACATCCTTCACACTACGTTGTGTGCTAATGATTCTATCTAAGGTCAAAGAAGATGTCCTATAACCTTCAAATTTACGGTTTAGCTCAACTAACTTCATTTTTGACTCTGAGAGCTCCTTATCCCTAATAGCAATATTGTAGGACCGAATTAGGACAGACCTTTAACAAGAAATCAATATTCAATAGCTAAAGCGCGGAAATCAATAGCTATTCAATGTACGTTATAACCAAAACATAACACACAATCACAAATATTTTGTATTAATCAAAGCACAAATTGTGACTAACAAATACTGACCAGAGAATACCACAGGCTGCACACAAATTCGTAAGTATTGAACAACCCCAAAACTGAAACCCTAACCAAGTATTTATAGGTAACTAATCAGTGATGTAGGCGATATTGGTGATATCGCCTATGCGATATTGTCAATATCGCCTAAGCGATATTACCAATATCGCCTAATACAGAATCTAACTAATTAATTACAACTCAAAACCTAGACCAAGTGACAGACATACTAATGTATCAACAAACTCCCCCGTGTCTTCAGCTTGGTCTTCAAAAATGATTTTCAGACAAATCTTCAATTAAACCCATCCAGCAGGAAACTTACCACCTGCATGGATTCCATGGGTGACACAGATATCCACAATTCTTTGAAATTGTTGAGCAAGCTTTTCATTTATCGGATTGCCCCGATAGTATCTTATACGGTTATCGAACAACTTCCTCATATCTTCCTTTGATAGATTGATCAAACTCATAGGATCAAATATCCTATACTGAGCCTTTTTCAATCCATAAAGAGAAGTCTTCTCAGGTTCCACATGTCCAGGTACAAACACCAACACAGCTTTTCCAGTCTGACTGTCAAATTCCCAGTAGTGGAATCTCTTTAGAAAATCCAGAGGAACAACTTCCAGACGAATCTTCTTCAAGCAATCAGCTGGTGGATAATGTACTTTGTAGATATGCTGCTTGGTTACTGGATCCAACTTCTTCTTGAATTTGTATCTTTTTCCCAATGTTGGTTTAATAAAACTGTATCGCTTTGTCTGTACTTCCTTGCGCAAAGTTCTCTGAATGTAATCTGCATTCCCATCTTAAAACGGATTTATCAGTTGTAACTGAGCAAGCCTGTTAATTTCACATTTAGGCAGCGTACTCAGTTTGTTGAACGAACGCTTGAAATATTGAACCCCATCTGTTCTTTTGATCATAAAATTAGCTTTATATGCTTTCCAGCTCTTGATCAATCCAGAATAATCTCCCCTAACCCTGTATGTTTTGCAGGTAACAGGCACCACTTTCTCTTTGCCATGAGGCCACCATGATGCTAGGCGAGCTGCCCTTTCTTCTGCAGTTTCCGGAACCTTAGGTGATTTGGGCATTTCAGCTTCAGGTTTAGTCGGATCTTCAGGAGTAACAGTGGTAGGTTCAGGTTCATCTTCATCCTCAGATGAGTCAGACTCGATTATCGGAGCATCATGATAGAATTCATCGTTTTCAAATTCTTCATCTTCAACCTCAACATCCGAGTTTTCTTCTGGTGTATCTTCTCTCACATTATCAGATTGGTTAACCATTCTTGCTAAATATGTCAAATCGGCACAGGAATAGTCAACCGCCAACGGTCTTGGCTGACCGGGTATATCTTCAATCGAGAAATAATCCAAATGTAAAGTTTCATTTCTAGCTTCAACATTTACATTTTCTGTTTCAGGGGGAGTTACATTTGGTCTTTCACTAGCTCCTATCTCCCCCGAAACGACCAATTGGGACTCCAAGGTCATAACCCTAGACCTAAGCTCCTCATTCTCTTTTTCCACAGCTGCAAGTCTTGTATCTTGAACTTCTATTACAGCAGCTTGGGAGTCCAATGTATGTTGCATCACATCCAGCCTCTTGATCAGTTCTTGTATGACCGAGGGATGAGGTTGAACATGAATATCAACCTGCGGTGCAACCTGAGGCCTGGAAGATGTAGAAACCTCACGAGCAACCTTGGACTTCTTTGGAGGAGGAGGCACATACTCATCATCTGCAGCAGTCCTAACTCGTTTGTCTTTTTGCTGAACATGCTGCCTGCCTTCAGCAATCCTCCTCTGAATCCTCAAATATTGCTGAGGATTGATCCGCCTAAGATATTCAATCTCTTGTGGAGGCGGGACCAGACCCTCAGAGTCACTTTCAGTAAAACCACCAGCAGGCCCAGAAGATGTAGAGTTGGATGACCCCTCAGATGTGTCATGATGAACATGCAAAGTGTGCAAAGCACCCTGCGAAGTGACACTCATGAAAACATCCTCTAAAGGATCTTCCGTAGCTTGTACGGGAACATCTGCAAGATTTTCTTCTTCCAGTTCAGGCTGTTGAGCGACCGGATCGAGATATCCGTCGTTTGCTGGTGGCTGGTAGTTTGGGTCAAGAATATGACCAAACAAAGTTGTATCTGGAGGAATAGGAACCCCCTTTCCATTTGAGCTCATAACCCCGAATATCCGATTGGACATTGGAGTTTGCCTATACACACGGGTGGCATCAGTCGCCAAACCCGGTAGCTCCCGGTTGATCATCAGTTGCAAAAACCGTAGATACATGTACCATCGGTTATCCCCAAGCTGGGCATTATCAACCATCGATCGAAAGATGTAGCCCGAATAATTGTAAGGTTTATTGTAGACAAGGGCTAACATCGCACAAACGGTCCTATGACTAGTACCGTCGTACCCAGCTTTTCGATTTGAGATGCACAGAATGAATATGTGCATCAACCATCTCCAGACTCTCGTAAGATGACCTTTTCGGTATTGGTCTGAGTGGCTTCCAACATAACCCATACGATTCATTGCACCGACAATGAACTCGTTCGGAAACTGGATCAACATGTCCGGTTGATCATCCAATTGAAAGACTTCACGAATAAGCTGCTCGGAGATAATGACTTGACGTCCGTGAACCGTCGAGATCACTATTGATAGTAACATTTCTCCAGAACTGCCCAATATGATCTCGATAAATCGTTGTCGATGCCGTGATTGCATTATAGATGCGAGATCGTCGTAGAAAAGCAATCATCGGTCGAAATGGCACAGCTGAGTCCTTGGAATCATCCAAAAAGGCTGTAATATTGTGACGAGTGTCACACTTGTTGTCAAAAACTGAAAAATCTTCCTTTTCTGCAAAACAAATCAATAGAAAACACAGGACTAGAAAACAGTGAGTGAAAGAATTGAGAATGGGACAAAAACACATTGGAAAAAATAAACTAGGCCTATTTTACCAATAGTTTGGGCCAAGCCCAATTAACAAATTTTGATTTAGGCGATATTGAAACTGATATCGCACAAATCAATTTAGGCGATATTGAACTCAATATCGCTTAAATTGAACAAAATTGATGAGTTCTGATTGAAATTGGCGATATTGGAAATTAATCCGAGTTAAGCGACATTAGATAATATCGCACATAATATCGCATCTGATATCGCTATTTAGAAAATTGATCAGAGGCGATATCATCACAATATCGCTTAAATTAAAACAATTTGATTAATATCGCTTAGATTTAACAATTCTGGAAATTAATCCAATTTAGCGACATAAGCAATATCGCGTACAGTATCGCTAAAATCAAAAACCAATTTGGGCGATATTACAATATCGCCCCACAATATCGCATTGACGTCAACACAGACCCCTGTGGTTGAAAAAACACAGAGAAAAGGGTTCTAAACCCTTACAAATATTACACAATCATCTGGGAAAGACAGGGAACAAGATACACTATATTTTATTACCTATTTAGACATTTAGAACATAAAACAAATCCCCAAAATAAACCGAATGTTACATCAATAAATGCGGTATAAAAAATAAATTAAAAGGCAGTGGGAACGTACCAATCGATGTAAGAGATGCAAACGAACACAGTGATGTGGTTTAATTTGAATGAGGGTTGAAAACGAGAGAGAATTTGATGAAAAGGACAATATCGCCAAAATCGTTTTACAATATCGCAGGTAATATCGCTTATAGGATTTTGAAAACGTATAGAATTCTGAAACAGACTTTTGTATATATATACAAGTATACAATTAAGCGATATTGCCAATATCGCATGTAATATCGCCAAAATTCAAAAACAAACAGTAACTTGCGACAAAATTAAAAATAAACTAAAAGGAAAAAATAAAAAATAATGGGTTTAGGGATACTAATCTTTTTTTTTTTTTTTTTTTTATAACACAATAATGGGTGTCGAATTTAGGGATCATATTAGAAGAACAGATTCGCAAGACAATATTAAATGTTAATTTGATTATCAGTTTAGTTGTCAAAGTTTAAATTTAGCACGCAAAGTTAACTAGCCAAAGAGACAATCAGGAACAAGACGATTATAGGTATTGTTTGTCCACTTAAACATGTAACATACTCAACCTCAAGCTTAGCAGTTATTGTGAGAGTGAATAGGTCTCCGTGAATCCCACATAGATATACTCCTAGTATCAAGACATGCCGAAGACTTCGATTAGTTAGAGAAAGCATTTGAATTCAACATTTTTAAGAATCAAGCCAGCGGTGACAGGTCTGTACATACGTACAACAAAGCAACATAAACTTGATTCAGGTGTAAGCAAAACCAGACTTGGTCAAACCATTTGGCGACCTTGTAAATAATCTTTGATTTTATAAGATTTGAAAGTACATTTGACTTTTGTTTGCTTAGTTTTTGAAAGTATACTGACTGAGACCAGGTCTGTATGGACGTACAACAAAGGAAGCAGACAACATAAATCCCCAAATGTTGTCATATACAAGCTCAAGTTAATAGAAGCATGGCAAGCTGATACATAAGAATTAAGACACATTGTCATACATCATATGATGGGCATCACAAAAGATTAAACACAGATTAAGGTATTTCTTAGTTGCTCAAAGAGGAGTATGAGAATGCCTACCAATACATCGTGCAAGTAATCAGATGTCTATAAGGACAAGTATAACAAATACGAGATCAACCTACTGATATATCAAGGATAAAACTTAAGATTGTCGTTTGAAGTGTGTCTCCTAATGTACTATCATCTCCCTAATTGTTTACAGACACAACTAAACGTCCTTGACATATGTTGCAACGTTGCTTTTCTTTAATGCTAGTAAGCATAAAGAATGGCTATTGCCTATTACTTTCTTTCTTTTTTTTTTTTTTTTTAAATTAAATTAACTAAGAAACTTTCAAATAAAACAAAAGATTTAATTGTCACAACTTACTGTTTTACTTGAAAGAAGCACAACCCTATCATGTCGATAAGCTGGTTAAACTTAGTTCTAGAGAAGGCCTTGGTAAACAGATCAGCATTTTGGTTATCAGTTTCTATTTGGACAAGGTCTATCAAATGCTTCTCATAGCAATCCCGTATAAAATGAAACCTTATCTCTATGTGTTTGGTTTTAGAGTGTTGTACGGGATTTTTAGTTATACAGATAGCAGCAGTATTATCAATATATAAATGAGTCATAGTTAAGAGTAAACCGTAGTCACGAAGTTAGTGCTGAATCCACAAGATTTGTGAACAGCAACTGGCAGCAGCAATATATTCAGCTTCAGCTGTGGAGGTAGACACTGTCGTTTGCTTTTTGCATTGCCATGACACTAAACGTGAACCAAGAAACTGGCATCATCCTGACGTTGACTTCTTATCGATGCTACAGCCACCATAATCAGAATCCGAGTATGCTGTGAGAGCAAAAGACTTCTCTGTTGGATACCATAGACCAAGAGTAGGTCTATGTTTAAGATACCCAAAAATTCGTTGAACCGCTTTCAAATGAGACACCTTGGGTTGAGATTGATATCTTGAACACATCGAAACAGCAAATACTATATCAGGTCGAGAGGCTGTAAGATACATTAAAGATCCAATCATCGACCGATATAGCTTTTCTTCACAGTTCGCTTCCTCTTCAGCTGGTCCTAGATTGTGGTTTGTTTGAATGGGAGTGCCATACTCTCTACAATCATGCAACTTATAGCGTGTTAAAATATCATTAACATACTTTGATTGATGGATGTAGGTGCCCTTCGTTGATTGATCGACTTGAACACCCAAAAAGAACTTTAGCTCCCCCATCGCACTCATTTCAAATTCAGACTTCATAATTTTCTCAAAGTCTCTACACAAAGATTCATTGGTTGAACCAAAAATGATATCATCTACGTAGACTTGAACAAGCAGTTGACTGTGTTCAGTACGTTTGATAAAAAGAGTGCTATCGATGTGACCACGTTCATAACCATTTTTAATCAAGTGCGTTGCCAACCTTTCATACCATGCACGCGGAGCTTGATGAAGACCATAAAGGGCCTTATCCAACTTACACACATAATCTGGGTTGACCGAATCCTCAAAACCAGGAGGTTGTCTGACATAGATTTCTTCAGCAACCTTTCCGTACAAAAATGCATTTTTGACATCCAACTGATAAACACGAAACCCCTTAAATGTTGCATATGCTAAGAAGATACGAATAGATTCCATTCTTGCGACAGGCGCAAAGACTTCATCATAATCTAAACCTTCTTGTTGTGTATACCCTTGGACGACTAACCTAGCTTTATTGCGAATCACCACTCCCCTATCATCACGTTTGACTCGAAACACCCAACGAGTTCCAATTGGGTGTACACCTTTTGGAAGTGGAACTAAGTCCCAGACTTTCAGCTTTTCAAATTGTTGCAACTCTTCTTGCATTGCTGAAACCCAATGAGAATCCTTTAGAGCCTCATCAATCTTGGATGGCTCAATTTGGGATAAAAAGCATTCTTCAATAGAAACTTTTAAACACGTAAGATCATCTGAATTAGAAGGCCCTTTAGAAGGATCTTCATAAGTTTCATCCGTATGATCGTTCATTTGAAAAGGTTCAGATGCTTTGCTTCTAGTTAAAACACCTGCATTATTCAAATCTCCAATAATGTTCTCAATTTGATGATTCTTATGGATACAAGAGACAGGTATTGGATCAAGTGTGAGGTTTGATTCCAAATTGTTTAGCTCAACCTCTTGAGCGAAAGAATCATCTTCATTCTCATAGAGCATGTCTTCTACACCATCAACAGTAGCAGGAGAAGCTTCGGGCTATTGATCTGCAGAAGAACTCACAGGAATGTCAGTAGACGAAGATGGTAGAAGATCAGTAGTAGCAAGAGTCGAAGACGGTGTGGATGAAGAATTATCCGGATTAAGATGCAAGCCATGAAGAAGCGTAACAACTTGATCCACTTCATTGAATTTCGGAAGATTGAATGAGTGAACAAGATTGTCATACTCAAACAACCAATCAGGACCTTTTCCTTTAGGAGACTCCGTGTACTTTAAACATTTTACCTCAAAATGCTCTTCAATCTTTCCTGTTTCCTTGTTGAAAACCCTCTTGTTAGGAGAATTAACCGAATAGCCAAGAAATAGCCCATCAAAAGCTTTTTCACCGAATTTTGAAACTTTGTCTTTTGTAATTAAAATGGTGCATGGACATCCAAAGGGCTCCAAAAGCTTTAAATTTGGCTTTCGGTTATTCAACAATTCATAACACGTTTTGTTCTTCTTCTTGTTCATCAGAACACGGTTTAATACATAGCATGCCGTGTTGACTGACTCTGCCCAAAAAGTAATCGGCAAGTGTGAATCAGACAGCATAGTACGTGCGGTTTCAATGATTGTTCTATTCTTTCTCTCCGCTACACCATTCTGTTGCGGAGTTCTCGCTGCACTAAATTGATGAACAATTCCTTTGCGTAGACAATATAATTCAAGAATTTTGTTCTTGAATTCCGTTCCGTTATCACTACGTATCTTCTTTATCTTCAAGTTGCACAGATTCTCAAGTCTATCGAACAGATAGGTCAATATATCAGGTGTTTCATCCTTTGTACGCAAGAAGTAAACCCATTAGAAGCGAGAGTAGTCATCAGTTACTACCAAACAATAAGATTTACCTCCAATGCTCTTTGTACTTACAGGTCCAAACAAGTCCATGTGAAGTAATTCCAATGGAGATTCAATGGAATTAATTTGCTTAGACTTGTGAAACTTCTTGTGCTGTTTTCCTTTTAAGCACGAAACACAATCGTCTTCCATAGCAAAAGATTGCTTAGGAATCCCATCCACTAAGTCATGTTTCACCAGATAATTCATTTTCCGAAAATGAATATGACCCATCCTTCTGTGCCACAACAATGAATCCTTGGAAGACGCTTTGGTTAGAAGACATGTATGATCTTCAGTTTCCACTGTCCTCATGTCCAAAATGTAAGAGTTCTTCACTCTAGGAGCTCTAATCAGAATCCATTCCTCGGGAATTACAAATCCCGGCTTCAATACCAAACACTCCAAGTCTGTAAACGCAGCAGTGAACTTCTTATCGCAAACTTGAGAGACGCTTATCAAGTTGTGATTTAGCTCCTCCACAAAGTTAACATTTTCAAAGCTCACCTGACCATTTGTGAGTGTACCTTGACCAGTTATCTTACCACCATTATCACCAGCAAAAGCAACATATCCCCCATTGAATGGTTTAACATCAGAAAGAAGGGAGATATTGGCCGTCATGTGTCGTGAGCAGCCACTATCAACATACCACTTGCTATTCATCACCCTTGACTGTCACAACACAAAGAGACAAATGGTTAGTTTGAAATGGAGACCCAAGCCTTGACAAACTTGGGTACTGCTGAGACTTCATCGATTATTAATGTTCCACCCGAATTATTATCAGACGAGTAATTAGGTTTAGATACAGCAGTAGAAGGTCCAGATAAAAGAGCTGTACTTCCATATCCAAAACTACTAGTATCAGGAAGCAAAGAACTGGATCTTGTGCTTTTCTTTTGGATATCCAAGGCACATGTTTCTAATTTTCCAATAAGTTGATCCAAAGTCATTGCCAATACGTCTGGGTCATTCTCCATCATCAACACTCTAGTTTCCCAGTGAGGAGGTAGAGCATTAAGGAGTTTCTTGTTAACCTCAATAGAGCTGAATTTGTATCCACCCTCAGTCAGCTCATTCACTAGACGTGAATATCTACAGAACAAGTCCTTAACCATCTCCTTCTTCTGGATGTCAAACAGATCATACTGTTTCTTCACTAACTCCAGCTTACTTTGCTTGTATTCAGTAGTCCCTCCACATCTTTCAGCTATACCATTCCACAGATCATAAGCTATGTCATGTTGTTTGAACATTTTCATAGCATTGGCAGGTAGAGACATGGTTATAGCAGAATGAGTCTTTCGTTCACATTCCCATGCCTTGCGTTCCTCAGCAGTCATTGAACGAATGGGTTTTGGAGGAGGTATACCCACATGTTTTCCACTTGCAACTGGTCGAACATATCGCTCGATCAAAGGTATCTCCATTTCAGGGTCAGTAAAAGCAACAAAAGATAAAAATCGACCACGCCATTCAGAATACTCCATTCCCGGTGCAAAGAATGGAGGTTTGTTTGGGCTACCAACCCCAGCATTGTGTTTTAACATAGCATTAACAGCTTGTAAAGTAGACATTTTAATATGAATTAAATAAAATTAAGTTTTGTTTTATTTAAAATTCTGATTTAAAACAGTACAGCGATATTGATGATATCGCTATCAATATCGCTAGTTAAAGCGCAAATCAAAATCAAAATAACAAAGGCGATATCAAAGGCGATATTGAGACTAATATCGCTAAAATTAACTAGGCGATATTAATTAATATCTCTAGTAATATCGCTGGAGATATCGCTCAAATTAATGAGAACACATCAGGTAATATCGCTAAAACACTAGAGGCGATATTAACGGTGATATCGAAGGCAATATCGCTGAAACGGCTGTAAACCCTAAAATTTCTAAAGTCGACGATTTAAACAAATTTAGGACTGCTGATGACGAACACAACTCTAGAAATCACAAGAAAACACCAGTAAAACAGTTTTAAGATTAATAATCAATTAACTTAGAATAAAACTAGTTATTTAGCGTTTTAACGTACAAATATTGATTCAATAACCACTAATCCAATAGATAAATAGCTCTGATACCAATTGTAGGACCGAATTAGGACAGACCTTTAACAAGAAATCAATATTCAATAGCTAAAGTACGGAAATCAATAGCTATTCAATGTACGTTATAACCAAAACATAACACACAATCACAAATATTTTGTATTAATCAAAGCACAAATTGTGACTAACAAATACTGACCAGAGAATACCACAGGCTGCACACAAATTCGTAAGTATTGAACAACCCCAAAACTGAAACCCTAACCAAGTATTTATAGGTAACTAATCAGTGATGTAGGCGATATTGGTGATATCGCCTATGCGATATTGTCAATATCGCCTAAGCGATGTTACCAATATCGCCTAATACAGAATCTAACTAATTAATTACAACTCAGAACCTAGACCAAGTGACAGACATACTAATGTATCAACAAATATTTTTATTTAGCTCATTAAGGTTCAAATATAACCCGTCTATCTTAACACATTTTTTATTAATTATGTCAATGAGACTAGTCTTATCGGAAGCATCACTCTTAATCTTTTCAGTCAATGCTAGCTTATCCTCACCTAAACTACGAACATCACTCTTAGCTATATCTAATTCAGATGTTAAGGTTTTGTTAGATTCGGTAAAAACACTAACTTGAGTTTGTAAATCAGTAACTAAGTAACAAACATCAGCAAGAGTAAGAAGATCAGGACATACCTTTTTCTTATCTGTTTGAACATCAGCCATGTATGCAACGAAGTCATCGGGACTCATCTCTTCAGTTGAGTTGATGTAGAGCACATCTTCATCCCTCCCCTTGACTTCCATGTGTGGCACATTAGCTTGAGGTTTCTTAGCAGTTGGCATGTATGAAGTTGATTCAATTGGTTTCTCTTGATCGTCTATCTCAGCCATGAGAGCTTGCTCAGGCTGAGTGGACCAATCATAGGAACCATCGATTTGTTGAACCACTAAGACTTTGGAAGTCAAAGTACTTCCCGAGTCTTGTTTTGCAGCGCCAGTATCAACCTTCGGTCGTTGACCCATTCCCTGGCAAAGTGTCCGTAACCTTGACAGTTACAACACTTGACCTTGGATTTGTCGAACCCAGGTCGATTTCCAACAACTCTTCTACCCGTACGTTTTAGGAAATTCTTAACCCTCCTTGACACCATAGCAAGCTGCCACTAGAGGTCCATTTCCTCTAAGTCATTCGGGTCTACTTGATCATAATCCTCATCAAATTGTGCAGGATCGTTAATCTTCCCTTGTATGTAATTTTCATAGGAAGCAACGAACGAAGCCAGCACAGAAAGTTGATGTTCTGCTGATTTCACACTCATTGGCATTTTATGATGCCCTTGATTTGACTTCTTAGAAGAAGTATTCTTACTTCGTTTCTCGCTTCCATCTGAAGCTATAAAGCATAGATCCTCGGTCAACATTTCACCAAGTTCATCAATTTCACCAGCAAATAGTGCAGTGGTCGAATTGGATGAAGCATTTGAGATACTAGTCTTTCCATGGTATAAACCTGGATTCTGTAGATGATCAGAATCTATATCTCTAGTTTTCTTGGAGAAATCATAACCCCTGAGCTTGTCAATTGCCTGCTCAGGGTCATAGTGGCATACCTTCATCATTATCTTTGAGCATGATACCATACATTTCCCACTTTGAAGCCAAACCCTCAAATAATTTGTCGGTTTTTTCCTTGTCATTGTAGAAAATTTCGTGGTCGTCAAGCTCACTGTAAGGTCGCTAGATCTTGGTTCGATAACGGATTATCTTTAAGTATTGAGGTGCGGAATCCCTCAATACGTTAGGTTTAAGCTTATATAACTTTATTATCAATTAAAGGGCTTCGTTTTGATTATTAACTAAGTTAATCACTCAAAACCGAGCCTTTAATACTATAATAAATATATCTGCATGAAAAACGAGGAGAATAATTAAATATTTGGTGTGTGTATAAATGGCACGGATTTCTCGCTATCTAATTAATGAGCAGCAATAAATATTTATATCTGTTTCAACTCGCAGCCCATGGGCTTTGCGAGTTGACTCAACTCGCAGCCCATGGGCCTGCGAGTCCAGATGCCATTGCGAGCCCAGTTCTCAACTCGCAGGTGAGACCTGCGAGTCCAGATGGTCTGCGAACTGAGATCTCAGCTCGCAAGTCCTGTTGACTTGCGAGTTGACTTCTCAATTCGCGATTTTGAATTTAACTTGAAATAGATACTTGTCAAATAACTTTTAACAAATAATAATAACAAGTTAATATCATATATTTACAAATCTAAACCAATTATACAAGTATTATTATAAATACACTAATCCTATTACAAGCTAGATCTGTTGTCACAATAACATGTCCCAACAGACTCCCCCTTGACAATAGCTCTCTCGTCGTTATTTTCAACTTTGTCTTTGGTCTTTACTTGTAAATACTACTGCCCATATGAATCTTCATTCTAATACAAGTCTTCACCATTAATTGATAATCTCTTGCAAGATCACCCCATGCTTCAGTCGTCAGGATCCTATTTTCATTTAACTTCAACAGGTCCTTCTTCGATAGATTCATCAGGTGTCGATGGTCATAGACTGTTAGAATTACTCTTTCTCCTCTTTCAACTTCATCATCAGCTTCAACCATGACAGCTTCACCAGTCTCTGAATCCACGTGCCAATTCAGAAGATTTCCCAGAATATTCTGTGGCATAGGTTTTAGTGGTATCTGCTGTATGCACTTGACAGCTGGATAAGTTTTCTTCCTTAATCTTTGGCCAGTTCTCTGACTGCGTTCCTTCAATTTGATCGTCTTTCCGACTCTTGGCTTAATCTTCTCAAACTTCATTGATCTACCCTCAGTCCGAATGATTCTCTCAACATAAGTTGCGTAGGGATCATTACTGGGATTTATCAGTTCTAAGCGTGCCAAGTCTCGGATTTCAAATCGAGGAAGCGAACTGAATACTTTGAGCTTCTTATCAAAATATTGAACTCCGTCAAACCTTTTGATAGCGAAAAGTTTCAAGTCAGAATCAAAATACCAGCCGATGATCCCCTTCCTTGGAACTTTCTTTCCAGTTATATCTACTTCAGACATCCCAACCTTTTGCTTTCTCCTCTTCAGAGGTCTATACATGGGATTGTCTCTGAGTTTTTCGGGAAGGTCATCTTCTGATTCAGAACTGGTTGAGTCACCTAGATTTTCATCTAACTCAACAACCCTTTCTCCATCTTCTTCCTGGATGACCACTTTAGTTGTAGATGGGCTTACGATGTGTTCAACAACATCAGCGTCAAGATCTACGCACTCGTCTGCCTCATCATTAACAATGAAAGTCCAATCTTCAGGAGGTACAAACTCTCCTTCTTCAAGGTCAAAATCAATGTCCTCATCTAATTCATCCGGCATGTCGCCTTCAGAATCTGATAAGTCCACCATCTCAAGACCTATAGACATTCATACACAAATGTATTAATATCATAAGTTCTTTCATTGATTTCCCTGAATCAATCTAAGATTTTCCTTATTAATCCATTTATGTATTTAAACTATATTATATATACTTATTCAAACTTTTCATCGATTATCATAATCAATCTAGTATTTGAATAAGTCTTATAATATACGAACATCTTATAATATACGAACATTATGTATTATATGATCTTATAACTCTTTTATCGAACAATGTCAATCTAGAATTACAAAAGACTTATATTATACAAACATTCATTATTATAGAGTTATAACATTTAAACATTAATATTTTACATATTCAAGTTCAAATGTCTTAATTACAAAATGATTCAAAGTTACAATGTATTAATAATTACAGTCAGTCTATATTAATACAAGTGTCACCTTCTTCAGCTCCACCCTTCGCAGTACCAGCACCAGCTCTACTACCACTTGCTTCAGCAGACTCCCCCTGAAATGTAGTCTGCTGACCAGTCGTTGAAGGACCGGCCAGCTCACTATCCTTCTGAGCTGAGGGATCATCATCTTCATCATTATTATTCTTCTTCGCCAGCTCATCTTCCTTGCAAGACTCCTGATATATCAATACCTCCCCTTGAGATGGCTTGTCCTTCAGAAGGCTGATGACCAGGCGATCAAGTCTGTCAATTTGTCTTTGCTTATCAGCTACATCATCTATTAAATTACTATTCGTCTTGATGAGTAGTGAGTAGGCGTTATTCTGTGTAGTGACATTGTCGGACAGTTGTAGGAGCTGTGTAGCAAAAGTGTTAGCCACTACTTGCAATTCTCTAACCCTAGACTCCAATTGTGTAATGCGTTCAGCATCAGTCATAGGTGAGGTGGATGGAGCTTCAGTAGTTGTTGGTGGAGTCGTGGCAGCAGGCGGTTGCATTTTCTTAGCTATCTCAGTAGCTACATCCGTCAGAAGGCGAGCGGCAACCCTGCTTGATTTGGTAGTTGGGTGCGAAGACGGGCGAACCAAAGCAGCAATCATTTCAGCCTCTGAGGGCGTAGAACTTGATTGTAGATGAGCTGCAGAGATTGAAGCTGTTTGTCTGAGCAGCTTGCGAGGTCGAGTAATAAGTACCTCCTCCTCTTCTTCTTCATCCTCATCTTCTTCGACAATAAAGTCGGGATCCTGATCAATGGCTTTCCTTTTTAGCTTCAGCGCCGGATCCATAATCAGTCTTGATCCCTTTCGGATCATCCCTTCTGGAATCCCAGATACAAACCCAGGAGGTCCAGAGTCATCATCATTATCAGAATCAGATTTAGAGGCTGAAGCAGCTTCTTCATCTCTTCCTGATGGCCCAGCAGCATCAGGTGCCTCAGAAGATGGTTTTTCAAACCTTGGTGCCTCAGCAACATACTGATCCACATCCTGCATGATGGGATCATTGGCATCATCGTTCTCAGCCAGTACTTGTTGTACCACTTCAGCTGCAACATCAGCATCAACTTGTTGCTCTTGCTGATGTGCTTGGATAAGAACTTCCTCTATAAGCTCTTGTGGCTCAGGCACAGCTGCAGCCATTCCAACATCTATCCAACCATGATTCGATGGCGCCATATAAGCAGGATCAATCAAAAATCCAAACAGCTCTGTCAGCTGTGGTTGCATCTCAAATCTGCGAGAGGTTTGCATAAACATCGCATTATATGCCCGCAGCCCAATGGTATCCACTCGAATATCTGCTTGAAAAACCGGCAGACCAGGGATATTGGCTCTGATGATCAGCATGCAGAATCTTGGGTATAACATGAATTGCGATCTAACTCCCCCCAAGATCTGGCGAACGAATTCCCCAAAGATGTAATCGGAGAAACTGTATGGTTTGTTATAAACCAGTGACAGTAAGGCAGATAGGAGAGAGGAGCTCAACTCATCATATCCTCCCTTCTTAGGTCCAAAAATAGTGACAAGAACATGCCACAGGAACCTCCATTCTCCGAAAACGAGCGCCTTCAAAAACTGACGTCCTCTCTTGGGTCCAACATACCCCATTCGTCCTAGAGCTCCCTCGATAAAGTCAGACGGAAACTCAGTTGGCCCATCTTCCTGCTCTACAGTCCCCAACTGTAATATGTTTCTCAGATCAGAGGCAGAGAAGATAACCGGACGATCATTAATCCTCGTTCGAATGACCAGAGGATTTACAGCAGTATCATACTCAATATGAGCCCAGAACTGTGTAAGTATATCCCTGGACAAGGCAGGTGACTCGGTAATGGCATACTGTATCCTCGATCGACTTAGAAACGTAATAATCCGAGTCAATCTAGATGCACCACGTGCGTCGACGTCCAGATCAACAAGAACATTATGATGTCCAACGAATTGTCGAGCCATATCTGTAATATCACAAATCACACAGATGTTAGACAATTAGTTTAACCAATATTGATAAACTTATATGATCTACAACTTCTAATTGAACTATTAAGTCGTGAAACTTAATTAACAATTATAGTTGTTCATCATATATAGAATCAATAAGTCTAACTTTCTATTTAACCTGCTACACAAATATATTACTTAGTACGGAAAGTCATAAGTCTTATATATAGAGTATACGGTTTTACGTGTTTACATTTAAGTCGACACGTCTAACCGTAGACTATTTTAACTTATAAACGCTTAATTAGTTAACTAATTGAGAGATCGTAAATTAAAATTAAGAAAACAAACTTTTCAAAAATCAACTCGCAAGTTCAACTCGCAGTCAACAGAAGTCAACTCGCAAGTTCAACTCGCAGGTTGGACTCGCAAGTCAACTCGCAGAGTGGACTCGCAGGAGCGGGCTGCGAGTTGAGTCTGGATCTCAACTCGCAGCATGAACTGTTGGAATTCAAAATGCAAGTTTTTTGAGAAAATGCTGATTTTGGTCAAAATATGCGGTGAAATTCATTGATTTTTACCTAGAAATGATCACAACGAGAAAGTGTATAATATCTACGGAGTGAAAAATCCGATCCACAAACACAAATTTTTGAAAATAAGTCTCGGTTCGCAGAGTGTGTGGGTTCGCAAGGGAAAGTGAATTCGCAGGACTGGTATCTTGTGAACTCGCAGCCATTTATATACCCATGGACTCGGCTCGCAGAGTTGAGTTCTGCTCGCAGCCCAATCTCAGATCGCAACACTGTTCTCGGCTCGCAATTTTTGTCCAAAAATTACATTTTAATTACAAAACGTCATTTTTAAGTCCAAAAATAAAACAAGTCTAAAATAATGTATATTTTTCACTTGTTATTTTCTTAGAAAATCACATAAATTACAAGTCTAAAATAAATAATATTTTTCACTTGTCTTGTAACGAACGAAAATAAAATAAAATTAAATAAGTAAAAAGAAAAATACAAATTAATGCGTAAAAAAAAAATGGAACGACAGTGATTCATAATAAACATTTGTATCAAGTACCCTTGTATTAATGAAACAACTAGACGAAAAATAAAATACAATAAAATAAAATAAATTAAAATATCCTAATCAAGGGCGACAAGAATTTATCGACAGCGGGATCAGATTAGAAAGAAACAGCTGAACCAATTGATGAGTAAAAAGTCTAAGAAGATTGTTAGTATGCATACCTTATGAAATTCACAATAAGTTACATAAGAACTCACAACTTAACCATTTATCAACTTATATTTATAAAAGTATAACTTGGTTACCTATTTCCACAGAATATAATATTCATATCAAAATGAAGTGATTTAAATATCATAGACAGTTCAAGATGATTACCGGTATTATAATCCATATAAACAAAGTCTACACTAATTTCCAAGCAAACCTTTTATTGTTTATATGTGTATTACCTAATGTGATTCAAAAATGACATACTGAGAAATCAAGGATAACACATAACACCGTATCTTTCTCTTTCAAGGTAGAGGTCACTAAATAATGTTCTTTGCGAAGCATATGACATACCCTAGAGTAAATTTAAAATGTGACAAATATCAAACTCGTTTTGTAGATACTAGTGGTTCTAGATCTGTACTTAGTACAACAGAAGATCCCTTAGTATAGACAAACCAAGCTTGAAACTATTGGCAAAACTAAAGGAGTCAGTTCTGTACTTAGTACAATAAAGACACCAGTAATTTCACTAACAGCCATAATTCTTATTATTTGTCTTGACATACTTTCATAGATTCTTGATAACAGTGTATGGTCAGACTATCTTTCATCAATTAAGACTTATGTCATACGTCATATAGTAAATCACACGAGATAACACACAGAAGATTTATAGCTTATTATATGCTCAGAAATCAAAGCAGAAATTGCCTACTAGTACATCATATAATGAAGCTGTCTAGATCTAAAGTTTTTGAAGCAAATTATATCGTGTGGAGAGAGGAGTATACTAAAATAAAGATAAGTAAAATCCTGGTTTTAAAGATGTAAAGTTCATGTAACAAATTTTAATCTACTAACACTTATTAAGCCAATTCCTCTAATTTACTATCATTTCCCAGTTGATAAAGACTTAACCTTTATCGGAGGCGGTTCCCTTTAGGTAACAAGCAAATAAATGCCATACGCCTGACCCCCTTTTTCCTTTTTTTTTTAAAAAAAAAATAAGCATAAACTAATAAATATAGACGACTAATTATTACAAACCAACTCTATGGAAGACTAATCCTCTGGATTTCTCATTCCATTTAGTTGCACCAATTTCTCGAATCGAGCTCTGTCGAACGTTTTGGTGTATAAGTCTGCTAAATTATCCACAGATGGAACCTTAGTTAACCTTATCAGGTTCTTCTCAGCACAGTCTCTAATAAAGTGATGTCGAATATCAATATGTTTAGTTTTACTGTGCTTGACCGGATTATTGGTTATTGAGATCGTTGATTCATTATCAATCATCATAGGAGTATTTGTTATACTCAACCCATAATCAAGCAATTGCTGTTGTATCCACAGAACTTGGGAACAACAGCTGCCAGCTGCAACATACTCAGCTTCACATGTAGAAATGGCTACTGAGGTTTGCTTCTTGCATTGCCAAGAGACCAGTCTACCTCCTAGGAATTGACATCCACCGGTTGTAGACTTTCTATTCTGATTGCATCCTCCGTAATCAGAATAAATGTAAGCCACAAAATCTAAGTCTCCATCAGTCGGATACCAAAGTCCCAGCTTCGGTTTCCCTTTGAGGTAACGAAGAATCCGTTTTACTGCTTGCATGTGAGATTCTTTAGGAGTAGCTTGATATCTTGCGCAGACACATACTTCAAACATTATATCAGGCCTTGATGCTGTAAGATACATTAGTGATCCAATCATGGCCCTGTAAAGAGTAGGATCCACGTCTCTATCACTCGATGTATCTGGACCAATACCATGGGCTTCCGGAATAGGAGTATGAAAAGTTCTTGATTCTTCCATCTTGAATCGTTCTAGAAGCTCATTAGTATACTTAGTCTGATGAATGAAATATCCATCTTTCTTTTGATCGACTTGCAATCCTAAGAAAAATGTCAATTCACCCATTGCTGACATCTCAAACTTGTTCTTCATAACCTTTTCAAATTCACTACACATCCTTTCGTCAGATGACCCAAAGATGATATCGTCAACATATACTTGAACAAGTAGAAAGTCTTTTCTTTTCCATTTCACAAAGAGTGTACTATCAATTCTTCCTCTTGTGAATCCATTCTCAAGAAGATAAGTGGACAGTGTTTCATACCACGCTCTCGGAGCTTGATGTAATCCATATAGAGCCTTATCGAGACGATATACTCTATCTGGATACTTTGGATCAGTAAATCCCGGTGGTTGAGAAACATACACCGTTTCTTTGACTTTGCCATACAAGAAGGCACTTTTAACATCCAGCTAAAATACTTTTATTTTCTTTGAGGCTGCAAATGCTAAGAATAACCTAATTGCTTCAAGCCTAGCCACAGGCGCAAACACTTCATTGTAATCAATCCCCTCTTGTTGATTGAAAACTTGGACAACTAGACGAGCTTTATTGCGAATCACGATTCCTCGATCGTCTTTCTTGCACTTAAATACCCATCTAGTTCCAATTGGATATTCTCTAACAGGTAAGTTAACCAACTCCCAAACTTGCAATTTTGTGAACTGAGACAGTTCTTCCTGCATTGCCTCGACCCAAGAATTTTCCTTCAAAGCTATCTGAACATTCTTAGGTTCAATTTGTGAGATAAAGCATGAATATAGACATAGATTTGAGATCCCTGTCTCGTTCATTTCAGCATACAAGCTTGAATGAGTGGATGTACTAGCTTTAAATTGATTCCGAGTCAGAACAGGAGAATTTGGATCACCGATGATATTATCTATTGGATGAATCCTATTAATTCTTGTTGAAGTAACAGGTTCAACTGGAATATCATACTGTAAGTTGGCACCAATTTCCTCCAAAGGTGGTATACCTTCATTAGTAGTTGATATCCTTAATTGTCTCAGAGGAGTAAGATCATCATCCATAATCCTTTGAGAAGCAATTTCAGGATCTTCACTCTCTTGAGGTATATCATCTTGAGGTTGTTGTGACTCGATAGGGGGGACCACATCAGTATCGACAATATTCCTAGCATCAGACGTTTGAGCACTCGATGTTGGAGTGGGATCCTCATCTCCCGACAATAAATGCTCAGGAATATCTGAGTTACTCACATAGTCACTGATAGGGACTTTAAATGACTTGAAAAGATCTGAATAATCAAATTGCCAATCCAATCCCTTATGTGAGTCATGTGTATAGCTCGTAACTTCGATGTTATAAACTATTTCAACACGTCCCGAATTTTTATTGAAGACCCGTTTGTTTGGTGAGTTAGGCATGTAACTTAGGAAGTATCCTTCGTCAGCCTTCTCACCAAATTTAGGTTGATGACTTGTTTTCAACAACGTAAATGAAACTCCAAAGGGTTCAAACCCTTTTAAGTTCGGTTTCTTTTTGTTCAAAAGCTCATAACATGTCTTGTTTTGATTTTTAACCGTAAGAACCCGATTGAGAACATGACATGCTGTATTCACTGCTTCTGCCCAAAATATGACCGGAAGCCTTGAATCTGCAAGCATTGTTCTTGCTGCTTCAATTAGAGTTCTATTCTTCCTTTCAGCAACACCATTTTGTTGAGGTTCATATGGTGCACTGAATTGATGTTGAATGCCTTTGCTTAAGCAATATACATTCAATGTAGAATTCTTGAACTCAGTCCCATTGTCACTACGAATTCTCTTAACTCTTTTTCTATAGATGTTCTCTATTAGATCTAGAAACTCCATAAGAATGCCCGGAGTTTCATCCTTAGATCCCTAAAAGAATACCCAAGAGAATCTAGAGAAATCGTCTGTGACAACCAGACTGTACCATTTGCCACCTATGCTTCTCTTGCTTATTGGGCCAAAGAGATCCATATGTAACAGCTCAAAAGGCGAGGAAATAGAGTTCACAGTTTTAGACTTGTGTGGTTTCTTATGCTGTTTTCCTTTCAAGCAAGAGATACACTTGTCTTCAAATGCAAAGCTCTTCGGTGGTACACCCAGAATTAACTCATGTTTTGTTATCTAGTTCATTTTACGAAAATTTAGGTGTGCCATTTTCTTATGCCATAAGAGAGAGTCTGATTCTGAAGCCTTGGATAACAGACAAGTAGACACCATTGAAGTAATAGGAGCATTCATGTTGATAGCATAAATGTCCTTCTTCCTTGGAGCTTTCATCAGTATCCATTTTTCGGGAATGATAAAACCCGGCTTCAGGATCAAGGCCTCTTTCTCAGTGAAGAGAACAGGATGACCTTTATCACAGACTTGGGAAACACTCACTAGGTTGTGTGTTAGTTCTTCAACATAATTCACATCCTCTAGAGTCAAAGTTCCATTTGAAACTGTTCCTTTCCCAGTAATTACTCCTCCTTTATCACCAGCGAAGTGCACTCCTTGTCTCAGTCCACCTCTGAAGTCTGTCAGTAGACTTCTGGTTCCTGTCATGTGCCTAGAGCATCCACTGTCAACATACCACCAATTATCATTGTTCCCAGTCTGCTCCTGCACATACAAGTTGTACACAATCAGTTATCAAGAGGGACCCAAGCCATTACGGTCTTGGTTTGTCCCTTATCATCGACAAACTGTAGCTCTTTAAAGTAACCATCCTTCCCATTAGGAGCTTTGGTCACTATTGAAGGAGCATCAGCTTGCTGATGATTAGTGGTCCTGGGTCTATGAGTTGCTGACTTCCAACCCTCCCCGATACATAACCTTGGAATTTCTGCCCTTGGTTACGATTATTATAGGACCCTTGGTTAACTCCTTGTGAACGAGATGTAGATCCAATCTCAAAGTGACTTTGGTTCCTTCTCGGAGTCATAAACCTTGACGGCACATGATCTTTATTGAAATTTTCATGCCGTTTAGGTTTGGGCGGCGAGACACTGTGAGAAGCATCTCTTTTAAGAGCAGTAACAGGTTTAATACCAATTCCTGGTCTGGTACCTAACCTGTCTGTGCTCGAACTAGAGATGATTTTAGTCTTATCACTGTTCTCGCGGTTAGGAGTAGCTTCCGTCTTCTTATTGGGACAACAAGAAGATACGTGTCCTCTTTGATGACACTTGAAGCATGATATCTGCTTTCGTGACTTAACAGTCTTAGCAGACTCCTTCTTTGTCTGATCAGAAGACACTGAAGGTAACTCCCTATGTTTCTTAATTCCCTCACTGTTTACATTAATACTACCAATCATTCCACTTGATACAAATTATACTTTAGCGAATGATTTGACTGTACTCTTGTCTAATGATAGGTCATTAATAATATTTTTCTGAGTCTCGGATGCTTCAGACTGTTGAGTTTTCAAATCCTCAGTCTCAGGATTCGCATCTGTCATTTCTAGGTCAATAGAAGTAGAAGCAGTGTAATTGGCATTAAAGGGCGGAGGAACATCAGAATATCCTAGGCCAGTAACATCTGTCACACTACGTTGAGAGCTAATGATTCTATCTAAGGTCAAAGAGGATGTTCTATAACCTTCAAATTTTCTATTTAGCTCTACTACCTTCATATTTGACTCTGAAAGTTCTTTATCCCTAATAGCAATATTTCTATTTAGCTCATTAAGGTTTAGATATAACCCGTGTATCTTAACACATTGTTCATTAATTATGTCAGTTAGACTAGTCTTATCTAAGGCATCACTCTTAATCTTTTCAGTTAATGCCAGCTTATCCTCACCTAACCTACGAACATCAGACTTAGCTATATCTAATTCAGATGTTAAGGTTTTGTTAGATTCAGCAAAAACACTAACCTGAGTCTGTAAGTCAGTAACTAAGTAACAGACATCAGCAAGAGTAAGAAGATCCAGACATACCTTTTTCTTGTCTGACTGTACATCAGCCATGTATGCAACGAAGTCATCGGGACTCATTTCTTCAGTCGAGTTGATGTAGAGCACATCTTCCTCGTTCCTCTTGACTTCTGTGTGTGGCACATTAGCTTGACATTCCTCAGCAGTTGGCATGTATAGAGTTGATTCAGTTGGTTTCTCCTGATCGTCTATTTCAGCCATGAGAGCTTGCTCAGGCGGAGTAGACCAATCATAGGAACCATCAATTTGCTGAACTACCAAGACTTTGGAAGTTAAAGTACTTCCCGAGTCTTGTTTTGCAATACCTGTATCAGCCTTCGGTCGTTGACACTCCCTGGCAAAGTGTCCGTAACCTTGACAGTTATAACACTTGACCTTGGACTTGTCAAACCCTGGTCGATTTCCAACAACTCTCTTACCCGTACGCTTTAGGAAATTCTTTACTCTCCTTGACACCATAGCCAGTTGCCACTGGAGGTCCATTTCCTCTAAGTCATCAGGGTCAACTTGATCATAATCTTCATCAAATTGTGCAGGATCATTAATCTTCCCTTGAATATAATTTTCATAGGAAGCAACGAATGAAGCCAAAACCGAAAGTTGTTGTTCTGCTGATTTCACACTCATCGGCATCTTATGATGCCCTTGAGTAGACTTATCCGAAGAATTGTTCCTGCTTCGTTTTTCACCACCATCCGAAGCTATGAAGCACATATCCTCTGTTAACATTTCTCCAAGTTCATCAATTTCACCAGCACACAATGCAGTGGTCGAATTGGATGAAGGATTAGAGATACTGGTCTTTCCATGGTATAAACCTGAATTCTGTAGGTGATCAGAATCTGTATCTCTTGTTTTCTTGGAGAAATCATAACCCCTGAGCTTGTCAATAGCCTGCTCTAGGGTCATAGTAGCATATAGTTCATCATTGTCTTTGAGCATGATACCATACATTTCCCACTTAAAAGGTAAACCCTCAATGAATTTGTCGGTTTTCTCCTTGTCATTGTAGAAAATTTCGTGGTCGTCAAGTTCACTTAATAAGTGATAAAACCGGGTGGTGTAGGCTTCAAGGTCCTCTTCTCTAAAAGCTTTAAATACCATAAACTGCTTTTTCAGAAGATTACACTTGCCTGCCTTCACCTGAGGACTTCCCTCACACCTTTTCTCTAGAGCATTCCAGAGCTCTTTAGCTGTGTGAAAGGACTTCAATTGGTGATTGATTTCCTTGGGAATGCTCATTTTTATCGATGAATGTGCCTTATTATCAATAGTGAATTCTTTCTTCTGATTGTCATTCATCCTGTCGTAAGGCACAATCACAGTTGCATTTCCTACCTCAGCTGTAGGTGCAACATACCCGTTCTTAATACACAGCCAAATAGTGATGTCGTGGAATCTACAGTAACTTTCGAATCTGTCTTTCCACCCGTAATAGTCCTCAAGTCTGAGTAGCTTTGGTGGAACATTAGATTTGCCAACTTCGTGTTCCATCTCGATCATTCGACTCAAATCAGACATTTTAAAGTCAAAAATCAAATTATCTCGCGAATTCAGTAATCTCAACTCGCAACTAGACTCAATTTGCAAGTAAAGTCAGCTCGCAAAAATCTCAACTCGCAGAAATCTCAGCTCGCAGGAAACTCAGTTCGCAAGGGAACTCGGTTCGCAGCTGAATCTCAACTCGCAGAAATCTCAGCTCGCAGAAATCTCAGCTCGCAGGAAACTCAGTTCGCAAGTCTATCTGAACTCGCAGCTGAAACTGAACTCGCAGATAATTCTCAACTCGCAAATAACAGTAACCCTAATCTCAACTCGCAAAACGGCGCCTCGAAATCTGGGAACTGAAACTTTTTGGTATTTTACGAATAAATCCGTAGATTTCGTTCGAAAAACGACCCTAAAGATGTTATATAACCAAAAACCTTGTAACCACAACGTTTCTAAGCCCGAAAGCTCTGATACCAATTGTAAGGTCGCTAGATCTTGGTTCGATAACGGATTATCTTTAAGTATTGAGGTGCGGAATCCCTCAATACGTTAGGTTTAAGCTTATATAACTTTATTATCAATTAAGGGGCTTCGTTTTGATTATTAACTAAGTTAATCACTCAAAACCGAGCCTTTAATACTATAATAAATATATCTGCACGAAAAACGAGGAGAATAATTAAATATTTGGTGTGCGTAATAATGGCACGGATTTCTAGCTGTCTAATTAATGAGCAGCAATAAATATTTATATATTTTTCAACTCGCAGCCCATGGGCTTTGCGAGTTGACTCAACTCGCAGCCCATGGGCCGGCGAGTCCAGATGCCATTGCGAGCCCAGTTCTCAACTCGTAGGTGAGACCTGCGAGTCCAGATGGTCTGCGAACTGAGATCTCAGCTCGCAAGTCCTGTTAACTTGCGAGTTGACTTCTCAATTCGCGATTTTGAATTTAACTTGAAATAGATACTTGTCAAATAACTTTTAACAAATAATAATAACAAGTTAATATCATATATTTACAAGTCTAAACCAATTATACAAGTATTATTATAAATACACTAATCCTATTACAAGCTAGATCTGTTGTCACAATAACATGTCCCAACACTCACTCAATAGATGATAAAATCTGGTAGTGTAGGCTTCAAGGCCCTCTTCTCTTAAAGCTTTAAATACCATAAACTGTTTTTTTAGAAGGTTTCTCTTGCCAGCCTTCAACTGAGGGCTTCCCTCACACCTTTTCTCTAGAGCTTCCCAGATCTCTTTAGCTGTGTCAAAGGACTTCAGTTGGTGATTGATCTCCTTGGGAAGGCTCATCTTTATCGATGAATGTGCCTTATTATCAACAGTAAATTCTTTCTTTTGATTGTCATTCATCCTGTCGTAAGGCACAATCACAGTTGCATTCTCTACCACAGTAGTAGGTGCAACATATCCGTTCTTAATGCACAGCCAATTAGTTATGTCATGGAATCTACAGTAACTTTCGAATCTGTCTTTCCCATAATAGTCCTCGAGTCTGAGCAATTTCGGTGGAACATTAGATTTACCGACCTCGTGTTCCATTTCTATCATTCTACTCAAATCAGACATATTGGCAAGTCTTAAAAGTTGTCAAATTACAAAATTTTGCAAGTTCAGTTCGCAGGTAAAACTCAACTCGCAGCTAGTTTCAGTTCGCAAAGGACTTCTACTCGCAAGTAATTCTCAACTCGCAGCTGATCTAAACTCGCAATGAAAAACTCAACTCGCAACTGAATCTCAACTCGCAACTGAATCTCAATTCGCAAGTCAAATCTCAACTCGCAGAGAATCTCAACTCGCAAAGAAATCTCAACTCGCTTATAACAGTGTAACCCTAATCTCAACTCGCAAAACGGCGCCTCGAAATTTGGGAACTGAAACTTTTTGGTATTTTTACGAATAAATCAGTAGATTTTGTTCGTAAAACAACCCCAAAGATGTTATATAACCAAAAACCTTGAAACCACAACGTTTCTAAGCCCGAAAGCTCTGATACCAATTGTAAGGTCACTAGATCTTGGTTCGATAACGAATTATCTTTAAGTATTGAGGTGCGGAATCCCTCAATACGTTAGGTTTAAGCTTATATAACTTTACTATCAATTAAAGGGCTTCGTTTTGATTATTAACTAAGTTAATCACTCAAAATCGAGCCTTTAATACTATAATAAATATATCTGCACGAAAAACGAGGTGGTGAATATTTTAATGATGTGTGTAATAAATGGCACACATATCAAAAAATGAACAACTTTATTTTATTTATATCTGGTTCAACTCGCAGGCCATGGGCTTTGCGAGTTCAACTCGCAGCCCATGGGCCTTGCGAGTCCAGATGGGCTGCAAACCCAGATCTCAGCTCGCCAAGGAAAGCTGTGAATCCAGATTAGACTGCGAAGTGAGATCTCATCTCGTAGGTCATTAGTCCTGCGAGTTGACTTCTCATTTTGCAATTTTGACTTTAACTTGAAATCGATACTTGTCTAATAACATTTAACAAATAATAATAACAAATTAATATCATACATTTACGAGTCTAAACCAATATACCAATTTGACTATAAATACACTAGTCCTATTACAAGCTAGTTCTGTTGTCACAATAACATGTCCCAACAATAATACCGGTAATCGTCTTGAACTGTTTATGATAATTGATCGTTTCATTTTGATGAATATGTTATATTCTGTGGAGATAGGTAACAAAGTTATACTTTTATAAATATAAGTTGAGATAGGTAACAATCTTCTTAGACTTTTTAATCAACAATTGGTTCCGCTTTTTCTTTCTAATATGATCCCATTGCAGATAAAATTTTAACGCCCTCTCATAATACTTTTATTTTCGGTTATTTGTTTCCTTAATAAAAAGGTACTTGATGCCAATGTTTATCATTAATATTTGTCGTTTTTATTATTATTTTTATCCTTATTTTTAGGTTATTTTATTTTATGATGTTGTCGTTCGTGCTGATTTAAGGTTACAAAACAAGTGAAAAATAATTTTATTTTTATTTTAGACTTGTTTATTGTGTGAGATTAAAAATTTTAACAAAAGTATGTGTTTTTGATGAATTCTGCGAGTTGACTCATTCTTGCGAATTGACTATGGCTGCAAGTTGAACTCACTTTGCGAGTTGAGTTTTTTGCGAGCCGAGTCCACATGGTATAAATACTTGCGAGTTCACTTGTCAAAACACACAGTCCTGCGAATTGACATTTTATATCTTGCGAACCCAAAACCCGCGACACGAGCCGATTTTCATATCGCTAATTTTCGTGATTTCTCAGTCCGCATACCGTATTTTTCATTTCATCCGTTGTAGCTACGTTTACTTTGCAAACATTTTAAGGTATAAATCAAGGAATTTCACCGTGTAAATAACTCAGAATCGACATTTAGCTAAAATGAGGGTTTTGTTTTAAATTTTGACCAAAATACTACGATATTGTACTCAAATTAACAAGAAACCTTAGGGTTTATGTTAATCGGCCTATCTAGTACAAAATGGCATAATTTGATTGACCTAAAACTTGCTAAATTTGATTTTTGATAATGACATCATACTTGCAGTTCATCCTGCGAACTGAGATCCAACTCAATTCGCTGATTGGCCTTGCGAGTTGAACTGGCGAGTTGACTTGTTGACTCTTGCGAGTTGAACTCTGCAAGTTGACTTGTTGACCTCCGAGTTGAACCTTGCGAGTTGAACCTTGCGAATTGACTTGTTGACTTGTTCTGCGAGTTGACCACTTAATTTTAATTTACGAACTCTAGATTAATTAACTGATTAAGAGTTATAAGTTAAAATGTTCTATGGTTAGTCGTGTCGACTTAAATGTGAACACGTAAAACCATACACTCTTTATATATAAGACTTACGACTTCTCGTAATAAGTTATATATATTTTTACAAACTTGAAACTTTTTGTAACAGGTTAAGCAAACGATTAGACCTATTAACTATATATATAGTTAACGACTATAATTGTTGATTAAGTTTCTTAACTTAATAGTTCAATTACGAGTCGTAGATTATATAAGTTTATCAATATATGTTAAACTAATTGTCTGACATTTGTGTGATTTTGACATTACAGATATGGCTAGACAGTTTGCTGCTCATCACAACGTGTTAGTGGACTTGGACGTCACTGCACGAGGTGCCTCTCGTGTCGCTCGGGTTCTCTCATTTTTGGCACGGTCGAGGATTTGATATGCTATAACTGAGTCGCCTGCGCTGTCACAGGGTTTATTATCCCAATTCTGGGCTAATATTGAGTATGATACAGTTGTAAATCCTCCAGTCATTCGGACAAAGATTAACGATCGCCCTGTCATCTTCTCTCCCACTGACCTTCATAGCATCTTATAGTTGGGCACTGTCGAGCAAGAAGATGGACCCACTGTGTTTCCATCGGATTTCATAGAGGGAGCACTGAGACGAATGGGATACGTCGGACCCATGAGAGGACGTCAGTTCCTCAAAGCTCTGGTGTTCGGCGAATGGAGATTCTTATGGCACGTCTTAGTCTCTATTTTTAGTCCCAAGAAGGGAAGATATGATGAGCTGAGCCCTTCCCTATTATCAGCGGTACTGTCACTGGTTTACAACAAATCATACAGTTTTTCATATTATATTTTCGGGGAACTTGTTCGACAGATCTTGGGGGGTGTTAGATCACAGTTTATGATCTATCCGAGATTCTGTATGTTGATTATTCGGGCTAATCTCCCTGATTTGCTGGTTATTCAACAAGATATTCATGTGGATACTATTGGGCTTCGAGGTTATAATGCGATGTTTATGCATACCTCGCGACGTTTTGAGATGCAACCACAGTTGACTGAATTATTTGGTTTTCTGATCGATACTCAGTATGTAGCGCCACCGAATCACGGTTGGCTTGATGTTGATGTGGCTGCAACAGTACCTGAGCCACAGGACCTGATTAAGGAGGTTTTGGATCAGGTAAACCAACTTGGGCCACAGGTGGATCCTGAAGTTGCTGCACAGCTGGTGCAAGATGTTTTGGTATAACATGATGATGCCACTGATCCGATCTTGAGAGATATAGATCAATATTCGGCTGAGGGTCCGAGTACTTCTGGACCGACTCCATTTGCTGAGCCATCTGGTGATGCTGGTCCATCAGGAAGAGATGGAGAAGCTGCTTATGCTTCTGATTCTGAATCTGATGATGATGAGACTCAACCATCAGGGTCTGTCTCCGGGATTCCAGCCGGCATGATTCGTCTAGGGTCAAAGTTGATTATGGATCCGGCACTGAAATTGAAAAGAAAAGCCGATGATCAAGATCCTGACTTCATTCTTGTTGAAGAAGATGAATATGAAGATGAAGAGGAGGAGTCGCTTGTCCCACGCCCTCGCAAACTGTCTAAGCAAACAGCTTCAACCTCTGCAGCTCCTACTCAATCAAGTTCTACGCCCTCTGAGGCTGAAATGATTGTTGCTTTGGTTCGCCTGTCTTTGCATCCAACCACCAAGTCCAGCAGGGTTGCCGCTCGCCTTTCGACGGATGTAGCTACTGAGATAGCTAAGAAAATGCAACCACCTGCTCCCACGCCTCCACCAGTCACTACTGCTGCTCCATCCTCCACGCCTACGACTGAGTCTGAACGCATTATCAACTTAGAGTCTAGGGTTCGAGAATTGGAGGCTCTCACCAACGCCTTGGCAACTCAAGTTCTGTCCTTGTCAGAAAATGTGACTGAACAGAATAAAGCTTACTCATTGCTGACTAAGACCAACTCTACGTTGTTAGATGATATAGCTGATAAGCAACGATAGCACGACAGACTTGAACATCTTGTTATGAGCATATTTCAGGACAAGCCATCTCAGGGGGAGTTATTGGCTTATCAGGAGTTCTGCAGACAAGACGAACTGGCTAAGAAAAGCCGACATGATGAAGATGATGATCCCTCGGCTCAGAAAGATAGTGAGCTGGCTGGTCCCTCAACAACAAGTCAGCAAGCTAACATTCAGGGGGAGTCAGTCGTTGGTGGTGAAGCTGATAAAGTAACAACTGATGCTGGTGAAGCTGCTGAAGAAGGTGAAGCAAGTTGAAACAACACTTTGTATTGTAATATAATTGTGTAATTAAGATTTTTGAACTTGAATGTGTAATACATTAATGTTTAAATTTTATAATTTATGAATGTTTGTATATTATAAGACTTTTGTAATCTTAGATTGACTATGATCAATAAAAGATTTATAAGATTATATAATATATGATGTTTGTATATTATAAGACTTTTGAAATCTTTGATTGATTATGATAATCGATGAAAGATTTATAAGTATATATAAGGTATTTTAAACACACAAAGGGATTAATAAGAAAATTCTTAGATTGATTCAGGGAAATCAATGAAAGGATTTATGATATTAATATACTTGTGCATGTATTACTTTAGGTCTGGAAATGTTGAACTTATCCGATTCTGAAGGCGATATGCCAGATGAAATAGATGAGGACATTGATTTTGATCTAGAGGAGGGAGAATTTGTACCTCCTGAAGATTGGACCTCCACTTCTGATGTTGGGCTTGACGAAGGTGTAGATCCCGATGCCAATATTGATGAACATATCGTGAGCCCATCCAAAACCAAAGTTATTATTCAGGTCGAAGATGGAGAAAGAGTTGTTGATTTAGATGAAAATCTAGATGAATCAGCTAGTTCTGAATCTGAAGATGAGCTTCCTGAAAGACTTAGAAACAATCCAATGTTTAGACCTTTGAAAAGGAAAAAGCAAAAAATTGGGATGTCTGAGGTTGATATTACTGGAAAGAAAGTACCAAGAAAAGGAATCATCGGATGGTACTACGACGCCGATCTGAAAATTTTTGCTATAAAAAGATATGACGGAGTTCAATACTTTGAAAAGAAGCCTGTAGTCTTCAGTTCTTTGCCTCGGTTTGAAATTCGCGACTTGGCTAGATTAGAGTTGAATAACCTCAGTAATGATCCTTTTGGAAGATATGTAGAAAGGATTATCAAGACTGAGGGTCGGTCATTGAAATTTCAAAGAATTAAGCCAAGAGTCGGAAAAACTATCAAAATTAACGAAAGAAGCGAAAGAACAGGAAGGCATCGAAGAATGAAAACCTATCCAGCTGTCAAATGTGTGCAACAAATACCACTGAAGACAATGCCACAAAATGTATTGGGAAATCTTAAGAATTGGCACGTGGATTCAGAAACTGGTGAAGCTGTTATGGTTGAAGCTGATGATGAGGTTGAAGGAGGAGAACGAGAAATTTTGATAGTCTACGACCATCGACACCTGATGAATCTGTCGAAGAAGGACATGTTAAAGTTAAATGAAAACAGGATCTTGACGATTGAAGCATGGGGTGATCTTGCACGAGATTATCAAATGATGGTAAAGACTTGTGTTAGACTGAAGATACATATGGGAAGCAAAATTTACAAGTGAAGACCAAAGACAAAGATGAAGATAACGACGCTAGAGCTATTGTCAAGGGGGAGAGTGTTGGGACATGTTTTGTGACAACAGATCTAGTTTGTAATAGGACTGGTGTAATTATTATCAAGTTTGTACATTGGTTTAGATTGTAAATATAAGATATTAGTTTGTTATTATTGTTTGTTAAATATAAAAATATTAGTCAAGTAACGAATACAAACAAAAGACTGAATTGCAAATTGAGAACTCAAGTCGCAAGTCATAAGACTTGCGAGATGAGATCTCAATTCGCAGCCCATCTCAAGTCGCAGGCCTAAACCTGCGAGATGAGAATCTGGATTCGCAGACTCTCTTCTGCGAGCTGAGATCTGGGCTCGCAACTCATCTGGACTCGCAAGGCCCATGGGCTGCGAGTTGAGTCAACTCGCAAAGACAATGGCCTGCGAGTTGAAATGGATATAAATAGAAATGCTTAGATCATTTCTTGGTATCCGTGCCTTACATCACTCTTAGTCATTATTACACACACACCTCGTTTTCTGTGCCCAGAAAATATTAATATATTAAGAGGTTAGGTTTTGAAGGATTAACTCTTGTTAATTATCAAAACAAAACCTTTAATGATATAGATAAGGTATATAAACTTTAATCAAACGTATTGAGGGATTCCGCACCTCAATACTTTAGGATAACGTTGTTATCGAACCAAGATCTAGTGACTTACAATTGGTATCAGAGCTTTCGGGCTAAGATATTGTGGTTTCAAGATTTTAGTTTATATAACTAATGATTTTGGGTTGTTTTTAGTGCTCTAAGTACTCTTTACAACCAAAAATTAATCTCTGGACACTTTTTGGTTTTTACAGCCGTTTCGCGAGTTGAGATTAGGTTTCAATTGTTATATGCGAGTTGAGCTGCGAACCGAAATTCTCTGCGAACTGAGTTCCTCTGCGAACCGAGTTCATCTGCAAACTGAGTTCTTCTGCGAACTTAGTTCATATGCGAACTGAAAATACTTGCGAACGGAGTTGTGTGGCGAGCTGAGATTAACTGAACTCGCAGTTTACATATTGTATGTCTGAGTTTGTACTCTTACATTGTTAATACTGTTTATGAATATTGTAATTATGGTAACAGATAAAGTAGTTTGTTAGATCGTTTCCTAGTATAAAGGGAAGTCTTGTTCAGGACTCTATACCCAAATAAATAGAGATCCTATAGAATAGAGATACAGAGGTAGCTTCAAGGTGTAAACCCTAATATAGATTGTGTATTCGTATTATTCATATAAATAATATTGAAGCTTTTTGATCAATATATTTATTTCTGTGAATTGTTCTTTGATTATCAAGTACTATTCCGCAAGTTTCTTGATAGTTATTCAAAACTATAAGTCTTATTAAGATCAAGACCGATCCTAACACTATCTTCTTGAAATCAGATAGATAGATGATATCCATCTTGTCTTTCCCGTCTCTGATCAGCTGCAGAAAAGACATCCTTTTCTTGGAGATCTTTGGAGTAACCTTGATTATCTTCTTAAGGAATCTCCTGTAACTTAGATAATTCTTTATGTTTAGTCACCATGAGTTGTCTTCTCTTCAGTAACTACTTTCATCATTTTCTCATTCAATTTTAGGGCATCAATGCCCTTCCCTTCTTTCTCAATTTCTTTGGTTAGTGCGACAACAGCCTTTTTAGTTTCCTTGGGTTTTAAGATCTCTAGGTCTACAGTAGCTTTCAAGCTCTCTTTGACCACCTATACAGAAATGTTCAACTTCTTTGCAGTCTTGATCACCATCACTTCATCATCACTGTCAGTTTGAACAGTCATCATTATTTTCCTTTTACCTGAAAGTCCCTTGGAACGGATCCAAACGGGATTACAACGTGTATTAGTTTGCGGAAAGGTTTAATACACTCAAACAACAACAAAACAAGTGAAATGCAAGTGTTTATAGTATAAGTTCGTATGTATTCGAAGATAGCTCTGTATATTCGAATATAACTGTTTCAAAAGCTTACAAATAAAACATTACAAGTTGATATATATACCCAGCAAGTTCGTACGAACTTAGCTGATCCTAGGTTCGTACGAACTTACATGTTCGTATGAACATCCTAGGTTCGTACGAACATATAGGTTCGTACGAACATACAACACAACTTACAAAAAGGCTAAGTTAATTAACAAACTACAATATTAACTATAAAACTAATAACAAAACTAACTATTACAAAATAAGAGTTGTTGTCACAAAACGTGCACCAACAGACTCCCCCTTGACAATAGCTCTATCTGTCTTCAGTCTTCTGGCTCTGTCGAATCTTGATTCTCGTTCAACTCTGTCGACTCTCAACGCATAAGCCTTCTTCAATGCATACCTTCACGACCTTCTGATACCTTCGGCCTTCATGTCTCCAGTTGTCTCTATACAAGATCTTGTTTACATTAAGCTTCATCAGATCGTCCTTCGACAAGTTTACCAGATGTAAACTGTCATAAACTCTCAGTAGCACATTCTCCTCGGCATTTTCCATAACTGCTTCAGCAGTCTTGCTGTCCACGTACCACCACTTTAGATTTTCAAGAATGTTCTGTGGCATTCTCTTCAATGGAACCCTCTTCAAGCATTTGACTGGTCTGTAGACCATCTTCATCCACGGCTTGTTAGAGATAGGATCAATCCTGGTCAGGTCTGGAACTCTTTTACCCGGCTTTGGCTTTAAACTTTCAAAATTATTTGATTTTCCTTCACGCTTTAATATTATTTCTAAAGCACGAGCGTAAGGATCATCTCCAATATTTACCAAGTCTAGCCAGGCTAGCTCCTTCAGTTCAATCTTCGCCAACGAGTTAAAGGTCTTCAGTTTGTTCTTCAAGTACTTAATCCCATCATATCTTTTTAGAATGAACAGCTTCAGATCGCTGTCATAAAACCAACTTATGATGCCTCGCTTCAGCTTGCCCGATCCTCTGACCCTGATATCACCTTTATATTTTATTGCCGGTTCCTTTTCTACCTTTTTGAACCATAACTTCTTTAACTCTTCTCAAGTTGGTTCAACTTCTTCAGAATCTGATTCAACTTCAGGAGCTAAGTCCTGCTCCAAGTTGATCACTTTCTCCACAGCTTCATCCTCAACAACTACTTCAGTTACCGGTTGCTTTGACACTATAAATTCATCAATATAAGCATCGTCATCTGGAATAATTTCATCATCTGATTTCCAGTCTGCAACCTCCTTATCCAAGATCTCTCCTTCCTCTAACTCAGGTCCCTCGCTATCAGAATCGTCCAACCCAAGCAACGCTTCGATAGTATCAGACTCTGTTAGATTAATTGGAAGCTGCTCACATTCAATCCCTGATTTCTGGCTGCCACCACTATCTGCTACTGCACCACCGCTAGACCCTGTTTCTGCCCCCCAACCACTTTTCTGATCCGTCTTTTCTTCGACTTTCTTGCTCCAGTCTGACCCTTATGCTGGTGCTTCACTGGACTCTTTGATCCACCCTCCAAAAGGTTCAATCTCTTCTTGAGGCTTTGTTGCACCTTGCTCAGATCCGCTCACACCAGCACCTTGACCAGACTCCCCCTGAGCTATTACTGCACCTTGCTCTCTAGATGAAGAGCCAGGCAGCTCACCTTCTTTGGGTGCGCTTGGATCATCGTCTCGGTCATTATCAGCTTTAAATCTCAGGTCATCCCCCCTGCACCCTGGCAACTGACTCCCCCTGACTGACTGGCGCTTCAGGCGATTGTCTCTTTCAGCTCATCATGACGCTCGATCAGCTTGTCATTCAAATCAGTTAAGACCTGAATACGACGCTCATGACTGTCAACAAGACCAATCAGAGACGTAACTGTATTGGTTAGATGTGTGATCCGTCCCTGAAGATAGTCAAACTTTTCTGGATCAGATAAGCTCGCAGCCGGGTCGGGTGTAGCCTGGGTGGGTGGATTGGTAGGTGTAAGCGATGGAAGTGTTGGTGGTGTTGTTGTGGATGTAACAGGTGGTGGAGTGATTGGTGTGACAGTGGGTCGAGCTGGTGGTGTAGAAGAGGAAATAACCGATGGAGCTGAGGTGGGTGGTGTATGTGTTATGATTTGGGGAGCTTGACCACCCTCTCCAATAACAATACCAGAGGAACGCGAGCGCTTACGAGCTTGCACCCGGAACCGTTCTGGTTCAGATTCGACATCGGAGTCCCCGGGGACATATTCATCGTCCTCCTGGACCTTTCTCTTCCCCTTCTCCTTTTCCCTGGCAGCCTTGGGGTCACGCAACACCCCCTTCGAACCCTGGAAAACTATCATAGGTTGATTCGAATCATCATCGGCATCAGTCTCAGTAGCCTTAGAATCTGGAGCATCAGCTTTTTCAGCTTCATCAGATGTCTTGCTTGGCGCATCAGCATCAACAGGTGGAGTCCCTGCTCCACCTTCAGAGAAAAACTTGTCAATGTCTCTCAGTTCCTCCTCAACAATCTGTCGGTGGGAGCCCGGGGCTGCAGCACTTGGGCCCGCGCCGCCCTGAAGAACATCTCTGACCAACCCTTCAGCAGTAGCAGCATCAACACGCTCTCCCTCAGTAGGGTGCTCGATTTGGTGCAGGATGTCTTCAACAACCTCCTGTGGTGGCTCAGTAACAACTGCCACATGTTCTGCCACTTGGGCCAGACCTGTTTCTTGAAGTGGAACCTCTGCAGCTGCCTGGGGCTGGGGTACATCCAACCAACCATCATTTGGTGGTGCCTGATAAGCAGCATTAATAATGGCCCCAAAAAAGGGCACGTCCTGAGACCTGTCAACAATAGCCCGACGTTTATTGTGACTGAGGCAATGCCCAAAGATCTTCTTTCGACTGGCATCAGATGAACAACCGGGTTGATAGCTGGAACATTTGGAAGCAAGGCATTGATCACCGTCATGACAAAACGAGGATATAGAATAAAATGCTCCTTCACGCTCCCCTTTATCTGCTGAACCATTTCACTGAAAAAATACTGAGAGAAGCAGTAGAGTTTCTTGTTTACAAGGGAAATCATCTCAGACTGCATCTTGTGGTTCATAGTGTCGAACCCTGCCTTCTTCGGCCCGAATGACACTAGCAGAATTTGCATCAGATATCGCCATTGGTCGTACACCAGACTCTTGGTGTATTGGGTGTGGATAACATCGCCTACATAACCCATGCGTTGAAACGCTCCAGCACGCATCTCAAGAGGAAAGGTAGTTGGGCCGTCTTCCTGTTCTTCAGACCCCAACTGCCAAACCTGCCTCAGAAACTCAGCAGATAACTCAGTATCGACGCCATTCACGATAGCCCTGATCACTAGTGGCTGAGGCTCACAGTCATGAACCGCCGTCGCCCAGAATTGACTGAGGTAAGGAAACCTCAACGTCGGCGAATGAGTGAGTGCAAAGAACACTCGTGAGCGCATGAGAAATTCCAGCCTGCCTCGAAATGGTTCGGTCGCCGGATTTTTAAGATCAAATTGTCACACCCCAATAAAATCTTGTTTCGTTTAAGCAATGCAGAAGCACGGGGCGTGACGTGGATCAATTCGACAATTAAATCGAGAGAATATGATTATCGCAAACATATAATTAGAATGCCATAAATAGTTTAAATAACACAGTTACATGTTCATCGTGTTTACAAAACAATAGATGTTTTAGCAAAACAATATGATTAACATTTTAATCACAAATCATAGCTTCAATATTTATCAAAAGGATGGCATTCTATTCATCGTAGTGAGCAAGGGTCCCAAAAGTATGCATGCATGATCTTACGTCGCTGCTAATTCCCTGAAAAACATAGTTAAAAGAATCAACAAAATTGTTGAGTGAAATTCACAGGTTTAAGACATCATCATTTAAACCAAGAGTATAGTAAACGTTTCACAAATCATTTCGTGCCATCCATGGCGTTTAGTACGATGATACATAGTTTGAAACAATAAGTAGCTGACGGTGATCCCCCGAAGGTTTGCAAGACCTTGCGACTTAAAGTGCCGACACCTAGGCCTATAACCAAACCACGACTTTTAGTTGTTTTTGCCTGGGACCAATAAAATATACGCCCCTCGTCTCGACATATAGTCTGCAGTTAACATGACTAACAAAAGTGGGAGGGATGTCATCCCAATAGTACTATTTGTTGGGACATGTTATTGTGACAACAGATCTAGCTTGTAATAGGATTAGTGTATTTATAATAATACTTGTATAATTGGTTTAGACTTGTAAATATATGATATTAACTTGTTATTATTATTTGTTAAAAGTTATTTGACAAGTATCTATTTCAAGTTAAATTCAAAATCGCGAATTGAGAAGTCAACTCGCAAGTCAACAGGACTTGCGAGCTGAGATCTCAGTTCGCAGACCATCTGGACTCGCAGGTCTCACCTGCGAGTTGAGAACTGGGCTCGCAATGGCATCTGGACTCGCAGGCCCATGGGCTGCAAGTTGAGTCAACTCGCAAAGCCCATGGGCTGCGAGTTGAGTCAACTCGCAAAGCCCATGGGCTGCGAGTTGAAACAGATATAAATATTTATTGCTGCTCATTAATTAGACAGCTAGAAATCCGTGCCATTATTACACACACCAAATATTTAATTGTTCTCCTCGTTTTTCGTGCAGATATATTTATTATAGTATTAAAGGCTCGGTTTTGAGTGATTAACTTAGTTAATAATCAAAACGAAGCCCCTTAATTGATAATAAAGTTATATAAGCTTAAACCTAACGTATTGAGGGATTCCGCACCTCAATACTTAAAGATAATCCGTTATCGAACCAAGATCTAGCGACCTTACAATTGGTATCAGAGCTTTCGGGCTTCGAAACGTTGTGGTTACAAGGTTTTTGGTTATATAACATCTTTAGGGTCGTTTTTCGAACGAAATCTACGGATTTATTCGTAAAATACCAAAAAGTTTCAGTTCCCAGATTTCGAGGCGCCGTTTTGCGAGTTGAGATTAGGGTTACTGTTATTTGCGAGTTGAGAATTATCTGCGAGTTCAGTTTCAGCTGCGAGTTCAGATAGACTTGCGAACTGAGATTTCTGCGAGTTGAGATTCAGCTGCGAACCGAGTTCCCTTGCGAACTGAGTTTCCTGCGAGCTGAGATTGCTGCGAGCTGAGATTTCTGCGAGTTGAGATTCAGCTGCGAACCGAGTTCCCTTGCGAACTGAGTTTCCTGCGAGCTGAGATTTCTGCGAGTTGAGATTTCTGCGAGTTGACTTTACTTGCAAATTGAGTCTAGTTGCGAGTTGAGATTACTGAATTCGCGAGATAACTTGATTTTTGACTTTAAAATGTCTGATTTGAGTCGAATGATCGAGATGGAACACGAAGTTGGCAAATCTAATGTTCCACCAAAGCTACTCAGACTTGAGGACTATTACGGGTGGAAAGACAGATTCGAAAGTTACTGTAGATTCCACGACATCACTATTTGGCTGTGTATTAAGAACGGGTATGTTGCACCTACAACTGAGGTAGGAAATGCAACTGTGATTGTGCCTTACGACAGGATGAATGACAATCAGAAGAAAGAATTCACTATTGATAATAAGGCACATTCATCGATAAAAATGAGCCTTCCCAAGGAAATCAATCACCAATTGAAGTCATTTCACACAGCTAAAGAGCTCTGGAATGCTCTAGAGAAAAGGTGTGAGGGAAGCCCTCAGGTGAAGGCAGGCAAGTGTAATCTTCTGAAAAAGCAGTTTATGGTATTTAAAGCTTTTAGAGAAGAGGACCTTGAAGCCTACACCACCCGGTTTTATCACTTATTAAGTGAACTTGACGACCACGAAATTTTCTACAATGACAAGGAGAAAACCGACAAATTCATTGAGGGTTTACCTTGTAAGTGGGAAATGTATGGTATCATGCTCAAAGACAATTATGAACGATATGCTACTATGACCCTAGAGTAGGCTATTGACAAGCTCAGGGGTTATGATTTCTCCAAGAAAACAAGAGATACAGATTCTGATCACCTACAGAATCCAGGTTTATACCATGGAAAGACCAGTATCTCTAATCCTTCATCCAATTCGACCACTGCATTGTGTGCTGGTGAAATTGATGAACTTGGAGAAATGTTAACAGAGGATATGTGCTTCATAGCTTCGGATGGTGGTGAAAAACGAAGCAGGAACAATTCTTCGGATAAGTCTACTCAAGGGCATCATAAGATGCCGATGAGTGTGAAATCAGCAGAACAACAACTTTCGGTTCTGGCTTCATTCATTGCTTCCTATGAAAATTATATTCAAGGGAAGATTAATGATCCTGCACAATTTGATGAAGATTATGATCAAGTTGACCCTGATGACTTAGAGGAAATGGACCTCCAGTGGCAACTGGCTATGGTGTCAAGGAGAGTAAAGAATTTCCTAAAGCGTACGGGTAAGAGAGTTGTTGGAAATCGACCAGGGTTTGACAAGTCCAAGGTCAAGTGTTATAACTGTCAAGGTTACGGATACTTTGCCAGGGAGTGTCAACGACCGAAGGCTGATACAGGTATTGCAAAACAAGACTCGGGAAGTACTTTAACTTCCAAAGTCTTGGTAGTTCAGCAAATTGATGGTTCCTATGATTGGTCTACTCCGCCTGAGCAAGCTCTAATGGCTGAAATAGACGATCAGGAGAAACCAACTGAATCAACTCTATACATGCCAACTGCTGAGGAATGTCAAGCTAATGTGCCACACACAGAAGTCAAGAGGAACGAGGAAGATGTGCTCTACATCAACTCGACTGAAGAAATGAGTCCCGATGACTTCGTTGCATACATGGCTGATGTACAGTCAGACAAGAAAAAGGTATGTCTGGATCTTCTTACTCTTGCTGATGTCTGTTACTTAGTTACTGACTTACAGACTCATGTTAGTGTTTTTGCTGAATCTAACAAAACCTTAACATCTGAATTAGATATAGCTAAGTCTGATGTTCGTAGGTTAGGTGAGGATAAGCTGGCATTAACTGAAAAGATTAAGAGTGATGCCTTAGATAAGACTAGTCTAACTGACATAATTAATGAACAATGTGTTAAGATAGACGGGTTATATCTAAACCTTAATGAGCTAAATAGAAATATTGCTATTAGGGATAAAGAACTTTCAGAGTCAAATATGAAGGTAGTAGAGCTAAATAGAAAATTTGAAGGTTATAGAACATCCTCTTTGACCTTAGATAGAATCATTAGTTCTCAACGTAGTGTGACAGATGTTACTGGCCTAGGATATTCTGATGTTCCTCCGCCCTTTAATGCCAATTACACTGCTTCTACTTCTATTGACCTAGAAATGACAGATGCGAATCCTGAGACTGAGGATTTGAAAACTCAATAGTCTGAAGCATCCGAGACTCAGAAAAATATTATTAATGACCTATCATTAGACAAGAGTACAGTCAAATCATTCGCTAAAGTATAATTTGTATCAAGTGGAATGATTGGTAGTATTAATGTAAACAATGAGGGAATTAAGAAACATAGGGAGTTACCTTCAGTGTCTTCTGATCAGACAAAGAAGGAGTCTGCTAAGACTGTTAAGTCACGAAAGCAGATATCATGCTTCAAGTGTCATCAAAGAGGACACGTATCTTCTTGTTGTCCCAATAAGAAGACGGAAGCTACTCCTAACCGTGAGAACAGTGATAAGACTAAAATCATCTCTAGTTCGAGCACAGACAGGTTAGGTACCAGACCAGGAATTGGTATTAAACCTGTTACCGCTCTTAAAAGAGATGCTTCTCACAGTGTCTCGCCGCCCAAACCTAAACGGCATGAAAATTTCAATAAAGATCATGTGCCGTCAAGGTTTATGACTCCGAGAAGGAACCAAAGTCACTTTGAGATTGGATCTACATCTCGTTCACAAGGAGTTAACCAAGGGTCCTATAATAATCGTAACCAAGGGCAGAAATTCCAAGGTTATGTATCGGGGAGGGTTGGAAGTCAGCAACTCATAGACCCAGGACCACTAATCATCAGCAAGCTGATGCTCCTTCAATAGTGACCAAAGCTCCTAATGGGAAGGATGGTTACTTTAAAGAGCTACAGTTTGTCGATGATAAGGGACAAACCAAGACCGTAATGGCTTGGGTCCCTCTTGATAACTGATTGTGTACAACTTGTATGTGCAGGAGCAGACTGGGAACAATGATAATTGGTGGTATGTTGACAGTGGATGCTCTAGGCACATGACAGGAACCAGAAGTCTACTGACAGACTTCAGAGGTGGACTGAGACAAGGAGTGCACTTCGCTGGTGATAAAGGAGGAGTAATTACTGGGAAAGGAACAGTTTCAAATGGAACTTTGACTCTAGAGGATGTGAATTATGTTGAAGAACTAACACACAACCTAGTGAGTGTTTCCCAAGTCTGTGATAAAGGTCATCCTGTTCTCTTCACTGAGAAAGAGGCCTTGATCCTGAAGCCGGGTTTTATCATTCCCGAAAAATGGATACTGATGAAAGCTCCAAGGAAGAAGGACATTTATGCTATCAACATGAATGCTCCTATTACTTCAATGGTGTCTACTTGTCTGTTATCCAAGGCTTCAGAATCAGACTCTCTCTTATGGCATAAGAAAATGGCACACCTAAATTTTCGTAAAATGAACTACATAACAAAACATGAGTTAATTCTGGGTGTACCACCGAAGAGCTTTGCATTTGAAGACAAGTGTATCTCTTGCTTGAAAGGAAAACATCATAAGAAACCACACAAGTCTAAAACTGTGAACTCTATTTCCTCGCCTTTTGAGCTGTTACATATGGATCTCTTTGGCCCAATAAGCAAGAGAAGCATAGGTGGCAAATGGTACAGTCTGGTTGTCACAGACGATTTCTCTAGATTCTCTTGGGTATTCTTTTAGGGATCTAAGGATGAAACTCCGGGCATTCTTATGGAGTTTCTAGATCTAATAGAGAACATCTATAGAAAAAGAGTTAAGAGAATTCGTAGTGACAATGGGACTGAGTTCAAGAATTCTACATTGAATGTATATTGCTTAAGCAAAGGCATTCAACATCAATTCAGTGCACCATATGAACCTCAACAAAATGGTGTTGCTGAAAGGAAGAATAGAACTCTAATTGAAGCAGCAAGAACAATGCTTGCAGATTCAAGGCTTCCGGTCATATTTTGGGCAGAAGCAGTGAATACAGCATGTCATGTTCTCAATCGGGTTCTTACGGTTAAAAATCAAAACAAGACATGTTATGAGCTTTTGAACAAAAAGAAACCGAACTTAAAAGGGTTTGAACCCTTTGGAGTTTCATGTACGTTGTTGAAAACAAGTCATCAACCTAAATTTGGTGAGAAGGCTGACGAAGGATACTTCCTAGGTTACATGCCTAACTCACCAAACAAACGGGTCTTCAATAAAAATTCGGGACGTGTTGAAATAGTTTATAACATCGAAGTTACGAGCTATACACATGACTCACATAAGGGATTGGATTGGCAATTTGATTATTCAGATCTTTTCAAGTCATTTAAAGTCCCTATCAGTGACTATGTGAGTAACTCAGATATTCCTGAGCATTTATTGTCGGGAGATGAGGATCCCACTCCAACATCGAGTGCTCAAACGTCTGATGCTAGGAATATTGTCGATACTGATGTGGTCCCCCCTATCGAGTCACAACAACCTCAAGATGATATACCTCAAGAGAGTGAAGATCCTGAAATTGCTTCTCAAAGGATTATGGATGATGTTCTTACTCCTCTGAGACAATTAAGGATATCAACTACTAATGAAGGTATACCACATTTGGAGGAAATTGGTGCCAACTTACAGTATGATATTCCAGTTGAACCTGTTACTTCAACAAGAATTAATAGGATTCATCCAATAGATAATATCATCGGTGATCCAAATTCTCCTGTTCTGACTCGGAATCAATCTAAAGCTACTACATCCACTCATTCAAGCTTGTATGCTGAAATGAACGAGACAGGGATCTCAAATCTATGTCTATATTCATGCTTTATCTCACAAATTGAACCTAAGAATGTTCAGATAGCTTTGAAGGAAAATTCGTGGGTCGAGGCAATGCAGGAAGAACTGTCTCAGTTCACAAAATTGCAAGTTTGGGAGTTGGTTAACTTACCTGTTGGAGAATATCCAATTGGAACTAGATGGGTATTTAAGTGCAAGAAAGACGATCGAGGAATCGTGATTCGCAATAAAGCTCGTCTAGTTGTCCAAGGTTTCAATCAACAAGAGGGGATTGATTACAATGAAGTGTTTGCGCCTGTGGCTAGGCTTGAAGCAATTAGGTTATTCTTAGCATTTGCAGCCTCAAAGAAAATAAAAGTATTTCAGCTGGATGTTAAAAGTGCCTTCTTGTATGGCAAAGTCAAAGAAACGGTGTATGTTTCTCAACCACCGGGATTTACTGATCCAAAGTATCCAGATAGAGTATATCATCTCGATAAGGCTCTATATGGATTACATCAAGCTCCGAGAGCGTGGTATGAAACACTGTCCACTTATCTTCTTGAGAATGGATTCACAAGAGGAAGAATTGACAGTACACTCTTTGTGAAATGGAAAAGAAGAGACTTTCTACTTGTTCAAGTATATGTTGACGATATCATCTGACGAAAGGATGTGTAGTGAATTTGAAAAGGTTATGAAGAACAAGTTTGAGATGTCAGCAATGGGTGAATTGACATTTTTCTTAGGATTGCAAGTCGATCAAAAGAAAGATGGATATTTCATTCATCAGACTAAGTATCTAATGAGCTTCTAGAACGATTTAAGATGGAAGAATCTAGAGTTTTTCATACTCCTATTCCGAAAGCTCATGGTATTGGTCCAGATACATCGAGTGATAGAGACGTGGATCCTACTCTTTATAGGGCCATGATTGGATCACTAATGTATATAACAGCATCAAGGCTTGATATAATGTTTGCAGTATGTGTCTGCGCAAGATATCAAGCTACTCCTAAAGAATCTCACATGCAAGCAGTAAAACGGATTCTTCGTTACCTCAAAGGGAAACCGAAGCTGGGACTTTGGTATCCGACTGATGGAGACTTAGATTTTGTGGCTTACACTGATTCTGATTACGGAGGATGCAATCAGAATAGAAAGTCTACAACCGGTGGATGTCAATTCCTAGGAGGTAGACTGGTCTCTTGGCAATGCAAGAAGCAAACCTCAGTAGCCATTTCTACATGTGAAGCTGAGTATGTTGCAGCTGGCAGCTGTTGTTCCCAAGTTCTGTGGATACAACAGCAATTGCTTGATTATGGGTTGAGTATAACAAATACTCCTATGATGATTGATAATGAATCAACGATCTCAATAACCAATAATCCGGTCAAGCACAGTAAAACTAAACATATTGATATTCGACATCACTTTATTAGAGACTGTGCTGAGAAGAACCTGATAAGGTTAGCTAAGGTTCCATCTGTGGATAATTTAGCAGACTTATACACCAAAGCGTTCGACAGAGCTCGATTCGAGAAATTGGTGCAACTAAATGGAATGAGAAATCCAGAGGATTAGTCTTCCATAGAGTTGGTTTGTAATAATTAGTCGTCTATATTTATTAGTTTATGCTTATTTTTTTAAAAAAAAAGGAAAAAGGGGTTAAGGCGTATGGCATTTATTTGCTTGTTACCTAAAGGGAACCGCCTCCGATAAAGGTTAAGTCTTTATCAACTGGGAAATGATAGTAAATTAGAGGAATTGGCTTAATAACTGTAGGTAAAAGTCTTAAGTTAGATGTGTTAGTAGATTAAAATTTGTTACATGAACTTTACATCTTTAAAACCAGGATTTTACTTATCTTTATTTTAGTATACTCCTCTCTCCACACGATATAATTTGCTTCAAAAACTTTAGATCTAGACAGCTTCATTATATGATGTACTGGTAGGCAATTTCTGCTTTGATTTCTGAGCATATAATAAGCTATAAATCTTATGTGTGTTATCTCGTGTGATTTACTATATGACGTATGCCATAAGTCTTAATTGATGAAAGATAGTCTGACCATACACTGTTATCAAGAATCTATGAAAATATGTCAAGACAAATAATAAGAATTATGGCTGTTAGTGAAATTACTGGTGTCTTTATTGTACTAAGTACAGACCTGACTCCTTTAGTTTTGCCAATAGTTTCAAGCTTGGTTTGTCTATACTAAGGGATCTTCTGTTGTACTAAGTACAGATCTAGAACCACTAGTATCTACAAAACGAGTTTGATATTTGTCACATTTTAAATTTACTCTAGGGTATTTCATATGCTTCGCAAAGTACATTATTTAGTGACCTCTACCTTGAAAGAGAAAGATACGGTGTTATGTGTTATCCTTGATTTCTCAGTATGTCATTTTTGAATCACATTAGGTAATACACATACAAACAAAAGGTTTGCTTGGAAATCAGTGTAGACTTTGTTTATATGGATTATAATACCGGTAATCATCTTGAACTGTCTATGATATTTAAATCACTTCAGTTTGATGTGAATATTATATTCTGTGGAAATAGGTAACCAAGTTATACTTTTATAAATTTAAGTTGATAAATGGTTAAGTTGTGAGTTCTTATGTAACTTATTGTGAATTTCATAAGGTATGCATACTAACAATCTTCTTAGACTTTTTACTCATCAATTGGTTGTGACACCCGACCCTTTAGGGTAATGATTACCTTAAACTAGAACTCAAATTTCGTGTATTTAGTTCTGTATTAGGCTAAGTACTTGTGATTATTTGCAACTATTTGTATATATGTGTATGTACACTTACGTAATTGTTTGAATTACACCTTCGTAATTTTTCGTAATTACGCGAAACAACCGGACGTGGTCCGACTATTTATACGACGTTGGTGAAAACTTTCCATAGATAACGTAATCATATTTATAGTTAAAATGGTGGTTATATACCTTATATTATTATTTCAAATACTAATACACGAAAAACTTTGACGTTTTTGTTTAAAAACGTATCAAACGCGACAAAAACGCGCAAACCGAGCCCGACACCCGATTGACGTGCGAAATATACTTTTGTAACTCAATTTAATAATTTAAGAATACTTACTTATCCCGAATATTATTCACAAATTTAAAAGTATATACAAAAGCTCGACGTAAATTATCAACTTTTTAAACCGTAAATTAACGTTTAAACGAACGGGGAACGAAACACGAAGTCTAGAAAACGAGTCACGAGCCCGAAACACTTTTGGGCCAGGCCCAATTCGGCTTGGGCTGATCCAAGAAGCCCACCCCAAATAAGCCCAAGCCCACCCCACAAAACACCTCCCCTACACCCCATTTCACACACACAACCCACACCAATTCTCTCCTCCTTCTCTCTACACTCTCAACTCTCTCTCTCTCTCTCTCTCTCTAAAATCTGCCATCTTTCCACCACCATCAACCACCTCATCACCACCACCAACCACCACTCCACCACCACAAGCCGCCACCATAATTTCAAAGAAAAGTCAAGAAATCAAGCTCTTTCCTCACCTTCCTCTCCATTTCAATCCGTTTTCAATCTTGTAAAAACATATAAATCTTTTATAATACTTGTAATTCACCAATAAACATGTTAAAGTGCTCACTTAACTAATATATGTCCAAAAGAATACATAAAAATCGTTTTTCATAACTTTAAACATGCAAGAACTTTGCATGCAATCCGGCCAGAAAATTTGTCCAACTTTGGGAGGTGATATCTACCTCAGAACTTGACCAAAATCAACGATTCAAAAGGCTAAAATTAATTTTAAGAAGTTATCTTTCATTTGCCACTGGTCTCATAATTTTTGGAGCTCGTTTGATGCTCGAAATAATTTTTACAAAATCATGTAGACGGGCTGGGGAAAAGGCAGAAAACTTGTCCCTTATTGTTTTAGTCATAACTCGAGATTTACATGTCCAAACGACTTGAAACCAACGCCAAAACTTCAGTAATTTTGTTAAGAATAATAGTGGTAGAGATGACTTTGTCCCAAATGTGCACGCATTTTGCCCAGAAACTCAATCTCCTTGCATGTCTCCTGATTGGCCACTTTTTGTCCTCTGTGGAAACTTACAATTTTAATAAATACTTAAGCATGTCTAAAAATTCTGTAAAAATTATTTTAAGTACCTAACATACTAAGGAACAACATATATTTTTCTTGGATTTTTTCTCGAACATTTGAATTACGAAAACAAATCTACAAAACTGATCTGTTTCTGACCCTGTGTCGCAGAAGCCCAGTAGTCATTAGCGACACTAGCCTTGTGTCGCTATAGCATTGAACCGTCACATTTTGCGACACAACCCTTGTGTCGCTATAGCATTGAACCGTCACATTTGCGACACAACCCTTGTGTCGCTCTATCATTCGAACCGTCACATTTGCGACACAACCCTTATGTCGCTAGTCACATTTGAGACACAACCCTTGTGTCGCTATAACATTTGAACTGTCACCTCTGCGACACTAAAGTTGTGTCGCCAACACCACATTAGCGACACAAGCCTTGTGTCGCTGATGACCAAAAATCAAAACATTTTTGCTAAAAGAAATATAAGTTGAAATAAAAATTGTTCGCGCTGACCTTGGACCCCACCAGGGGTTGCCACCCCTTGGACCCCGCCACCAGGGGCGCTGCCCCCGGACCCCTGTCATTCGTGGGTTCCACCCACTTACCACTCCAATCAACATTATGTTTTCACAAACTTTCACCAACGTTTCGTACACGTCTTTCGATAAGTAAACAAGAACGGACATACTAGTTAAGTGAACTACTAACTTATAAGTGGACATTAACCCTCCACTTATACAATCACTATAGATGGTCTTTTGAGACATCTACTTACACAATCTTATACGTCTAGGGCGTTAGAAGATTACTATTGGGAACACGAATTGCTTGCTACTTGTTATTTACTAAGTAACAGGCTAATCTCAGGTGAGTTTCATAGCCTCTTTTTCTACTATTTCTACTCAGGGGTGAGAATACATACAACTGCTTTTAACAACTGCTATTTTATGTGAACGCAAGTACAAAACACGATATATTGGTTGCATGAGTTATTTAACTAATCCTGAAAGTCCCCCACACATAGTTTGTTAGTATCGTTATAGCGTGAATGTTAATGAATAGTACTATTTGGGATTGACTCCCCCGTCCGGGTTAGTCGCGCTAACTGGTCAAACGGACGCATTATCATTTGTTCTTACGAGTGTTGGATTAGGCACTCGCTGGGAGGCACCACGATCGTGGCACTTGATTGTGACCCGACACCACAGTTAAGCTCGAACTATGGGCTCATGGCAACAATATACACCTCTTTTACATTTTTGTAATACATTACTATCATTGTTGGATGATACAAACAGGAAATCTTGTGTTCCACACGTTCCATATAATATAATATCAATTGTTTTCAAACCTATGAGCTCACCAACTTTATGTTGACTCTTTTAGTATGTATTCTCAGGTGACCAGCCGCAGTAGGATGCTTTGGAAGCAATAGCTCGAGTCGCATATTTTGAAACAACCAAGGAATTAGATTGCATTTACTATATTTTGTAATAATAGTTATGTGATTCTACGAATCGGATGCGAACTCCTAGCTTTTATGTAAACACTTTTAAGTTTTTAATGTAATGATTTTTGAAAACGTCTCATATAGAGGTCGTTTGTTGTAACTCTTGTGTTGTGATATTTGATTTGGTCGGCGCCCCCATGACACCCCATACCTTCCGCTGCCATGCGTCTTGGGGGTGCGACATTGGTTCAGCTGTTTCTTTCTAATTTGATCCCGCTGTCGATAAATTCTTGTCGCCCTTGATTAGGATATTTTAATTTATTTTATTTTATTGTATTTTATTTTTCGTCTAGTTGTTTCATTAATACAAGGGTACTTGATACAAATTTTTATTATGAATCACTGTCGTTCCATTTTATTTTTACGCATTAATTTGTATTTTTCTTTTTACTTATTTAATTTTATTTTATTTTCGTTCGTTACAAGACAAGTGAAAAATATTATTTATTTTAGACTTGTAATTTATGTGATTTTCTAAGAAAATAACAAGTGAAAAATATACATTATTTTAGACTTGTTTTATTTTTTGACTTAAAAATGACGTTTTGTAATTAAAATGTAATTTTTGGACAAAAATTGCGAGCCGAGAACAGTGTTGCGATCTGAGATTGGGCTGCGAGCTGAACTCAACTCTGCGAGTTGAGTTCTGCGAGCCGAGTCCATGGGTATATAAATGGCTGCGAGTTCACAAGATACCAGTCCTGCGAATTCACTTTCCCTTGCGAACCCACACACACTGCGAACCGAGACTTATTTTAAAAAATTTGTGTTTGTGGATCGGATTTTTCACTCCGTAGATATTATACACTTTCTCGTTGTGATCATTTCTAGGTAAAAATCAATGAATTTCACCGCATATTTTGACCAAAATCAGCATTTTCTCAAAAACTTGCATTTTGAATTCCAACAGTTCATGCTGCGAGTTGAGATCCAGACTCAACTCGCAGCCTGCTCCTGCGAGTCCACTCTGCGAGTTGACTTGCGAGTCCAACCTGCGAGTTGAACTTGCGAGTTGACTTCTGTTGACTGCGAGTTGAACTTGCGAGTTGACTTCTGTTGACTGCGAGTTGAACTTGCGAGTTGACTTTTGTTGACTGCGAGTTAAACTTGCGAGTTGATTTTTGAAAAGTTTGTTTTCTTAATTTTAATTTACGATCTCTCGATTAGTTAACTAATTAAGCGTTTATAAGTTAAAATAGTCTACGGTTAGACGTGTCGACTTAAATGTAAACACGTAAAACCGTATACTCTATATATAAGACTTATGACTTTCCGTACTAAGTAATATATTTGTGTAGCAGGTTAAATAGAAAGTTAGACTTATTGATTCTATATATGATGAACAACTATAATTGTTAATTAAGTTTCACGACTTAATAGTTCAATTAGAAGTTGTAGATCATATAAGTTTATCAATATTGGTTAAACTAATTGTCTAACATCTGTGTGATTTGTGATATTACAGATATGGCTCGACAATTCGTTGGACATCATAATGTTCTTGTTGATCTGGACGTCGACGCACGTGGTGCATCTAGATTGACTCGGATTATTACGTTTCTAAGTCGATCGAGGATACAGTATGCCATTACCGAGTCACCTGCCTTGTCCAGGGATATACTTACACAGTTCTGGGCTCATATTGAGTATGATACTGCTGTAAATCCTCTGGTCATTCGAACGAGGATTAATGATCGTCCGGTTATCTTCTCTGCCTCTGATCTGAGAAACATATTACAGTTGGGGACTGTAGAGCAGGAAGATGGGCCAACTGAGTTTCCGTCTGACTTTATCGAGGGAGCTCTAGGACGAATGGGGTATGTTGGACCCAAGAGAGGAAGTCAGTTTTTGAAGGCGCTCGTTTTCGGAGAATGGAGGTTCCTGTGGCATGTTCTTGTCACTATTTTTGGACCTAAGAAGGGAGGATATGATGAGTTGAGCTCCTCTCTCCTATCTGCCTTACTGTCACTGGTTTATAACAAACCATACAGTTTCTCCGATTACATCTTTGGGGAATTCGTTCGCCAGATCTTGGGGGGAGTTAGATCGCAATTCATGTTATACCCAAGATTCTGCATGCTGATCATCAGAGCCAATATCCCTGGTCTGCCGGTTTTTCAAGCAGATATTCGAGTGGATACCATTGGGCTGCGGGCATATAATGCGATGTTTATGCAAACCTCTCGCAGATTTGAGATGCAACCACAGCTGACAGAGCTGTTTGGATTTTTGATTGATCCTGCTTATATGGCGCCACCGAATCATGGTTGGATAGATGTTGGAATGGCTGCAGTTGTGCCTGAGCCACAAGAGCTTATAGAGGAAGTTCTTATCCAAGCACATCAGCAAGAGCAACAAGTTGATGCTGATGTTGCAGCTGAAGTGGTACAACAAGTACTGGCTGAGAACGATGATGCCAATGATCCCATCATGCAGGATGTGGATCAGTATGTTGCTGAGGCACCAAGGTTTGAAAAACCATCTTCTGAGGCACCTGATGCTGCTGGGCCATCAGGAAGAGATGAAGAAGCTGCTTCAGCCTCTGAATTTGATTCTGATAATGATGATGACTCTGGACCTCCTGGGTTTGTATCTGGGATTCCAGAAGGGATGATCCGAAAGGGATCAAGACTGATTATGGATCCGGCGCTGAAGCTAAAAAGGAAAGCCATTGATCAGGATCCCGACTTTATTGTCGAAGAAGATGAGGATGAAGAAGAACAGGAGGAGGTACTTATTACTCGACCTCGCAAGCTGCTCAGACAAACAGCTTCAATCTCTGCAGCTCATCTACAATCAAGTTCTACGCCCTCAGAGGCTGAAATGATTGCTGCTTTGGTTCGCCCGTCTTCGCACCCAACTACCAAATCAAGCAGGGTTGCCGCTCGCCTTCTGACGGATGTAGCTACTGAGATAGCTAAGAAAATGCAACCGCCTGCTGCCATGACTCCACCAACAACTACTGAAGCTTCATCCACCTCACCTATGACTGATGCTGAATGCATTACACAATTGGAGTCTAGGGTTAGAGAATTGCAAGTAGTGGCTAACACTTTTGCTACACAGCTCCTACAACTGTCCGACAATGTCACTACACAGAATAACGCCTACTCACTACTCATCAAGACGAATAGTAATTTAATAGATGATGTAGCTGATAAGCAAAGACAAATTGACAGACTTGATCGCCTGGTCATCAGCCTTCTGAAGGACAAGCCATCTCAAGGGGAGGTATTGATATATCAGGAGTCCTGCAAGGAAGATGAGCTGGCGAAGAAGAATAATAATGATGAAGATGATGATCCCTCAGCTCAGAAGGATAGTGAGCTGGCCGGTCCTTCAACGACTGGTCAGCAGACTACATTTCAGGGGGAGTCTGCTGAAGCAAGTGGTAGTAGAGCTGGTGCTGGTACTGCGAAGGGTGGAGCTGAAGAAGGTGACACTTGTATTAATATAGACTGACTGTAATTATTAATACATTGTAACTTTGAATCATTTTGTAATTAAGACATTTGAACTTGAATATGTAAAATATTAATGTTTAAATGTTATAACTCTATAATAATGAATGTTTGTATAATATAAGTCTTTTGTAATTCTAGATTGACATTGTTCGATAAAAGAGTTATAAGATCATATAATACATAATGTTCGTATATTATAAGATGTTCGTATATTATAAGACTTATTCAAATACTAGATTGATTATGATAATCGATGAAAAGTTTGAATAAGTATATATAATATAGTTTAAATACATAAATGGATTAATAAGGAAAATCTTAGATTGATTCAGGGAAATCAATGAAAGAACTTATGATATTAATACATTTGTGTATGAATGTCTATAGGTCTTGAGATGGTGGACTTATCAGATTCTGAAGGCGACATGCCGGATGAATTAGATGAGGACATTGATTTTGACCTTGAAGAAGGAGAGTTTGTACCTCCTGAAGATTGGACTTTCATTGTTAATGATGAGGCAGACGAGTGTGTAGATCTTGACGCTGATGTTGTTGAACACATCGTAAGCCCATCTACAACTAAAGTGGTCATCCAGGAAGAAGATGGAGAAAGGGTTGTTGAGTTAGATGAAAATCTAGGTGACTCAACCAGTTCTGAATCAGAAGATGACCTTCTAGAAAAACTCAGAGACAATCCCATGTATAGACCTCTGAAGAGGAGAAAGCAAAAGGTTAGGATGTCTGAAGTAGATATAACTGGAAAGAAAGTTCCAAGGAAGGGGATCATCGGCTGGTATTTTGATTCTGACTTGAAACTTTTCGCTATCAAAAGGTTTGACGGAGTTCAATATTTTGATAAGAAGCTCAAAGTATTCAGTTCGCTTCCTCGATTTGAAATCCGAGACTTGGCACGCTTAGAACTGATAAATCCCAGTAATGATCCTTACGCAACTTATGTTGAGAAAATCATTCGGACTGAGGGTAGATCAATGAAGTTTGAGAAGATTAAGCCAAGAGTCGGAAAGACGATCAAATTGAAGGAACGCAGTCAGAGAACTGGCCAAAGATTAAGGAAGAAAACTTATCCAGCTGTCAAGTGCATACAGCAGATACCACTAAAACCTATGCCACAGAATATTCTGGGAAATCTTCTGAATTGGCATGTGGATTCAAAGACTGGTGAAGCTGTCATGGTTGAAAGAGGAGAAAGAGTAATTCTGACAGTCTATGACCATCGACACCTGATGAATCTATCGAAGAAGGACCTGTTGAAGTTAAATGAAAATAGGATCCTGACGACTGAAGCATGGGGTGATCTTGCAAGAGATTATCAATTAATGGTGAAGACTTGTATTAGAATGAAGATTCATATGGGCAGTAGTATTTACAAGTAAAGACCAAAGACAAAGTTGAAAATAACGACGCTAGAGCTATTGTCAAGGGGGAGTCTGTTGGGACATGTTATTGTGAAACAGATCTAGCTTGTAATAGGATTAGTGTATTTATAATAATACTTGTATAATTGGTTTAGACTTGTAAATATATGATATTAACTTGTTATTATTATTTGTTAAAAGTTATTTGACAAGTATCTATTTCAAGTTAAATTCAAAATCGCGAATTGAGAAGTCAACTCGCAAGTCAACAGGACTTGCGAGCTGAGATCTCAGTTCGCAGACCATCTGGACTCGCAGGTCTCACCTGCGAGTTGAGAACTGGGCTCGCAATGGCATCTGGACTCGCAGGCCCATGGGCTGCGAGTTGAGTCAACTCGCAAAGCCCATGGGCTGCGAGTTGAAACAGATATAAATATTTATTGCTGCTCATTAATTAGACAGCTAGAAATCCGTGCTATTATTACACACACCAAATATTTAATTATTCTCCTCGTTTTTCGTGCAGATATATTTATTATAGTATTAAAGGCTCGGTTTTGAGTGATTAACTTAGTTAATAATCAAAACGAAGCCCTTTAATTGATAATAAAGTTATATAAGCTTAAAGCTAACGTATTGAGGGATTCCGCACCTCAATACTTAAAGATAATCCGTTATCGAACCAAGATCTAGCGACCTTACACTATTCGCATATTCGGTGGCTAGCGTCATCTAGCTAATGGTTACAGTTTGTAGTCATGAGGACTTTTATGCACTACAACTAGTTTAACGTAGGTTCGCACAAGGATTCGTTGTCAGGTTTTCAATCATCGCATGAAAAATAGTTTGTATGTAAACAATACATATGTTTTTCACCCCAGATTTAGAAAGCAGTAAAAAGTAGTAAACTCACTTGGTGAGCTTTGTGAGAGCTAGCGTTTAAAGAAATAAGTTTGCCCGAAATAGCCTCCTCGCGCCCTATATGCATTAGGTCGTTTGTATAAGTAGATAGCTAACCGCATATCTAGGTTTGTAAAAGTAGATGGCTACCCGCACATCTAAGTTTGTATAGATAGCTACCCACATATCTATGTTTGTTCAAGTAGATGGCTATCCGCACATCTAGGCTAGTTGTTCACTCGACTCGTAAGTTGAAAAAGTATGTCGTTTTCGAAAAGTGCATGACCCGTTGGTGATCCTTATTAGTTTTCAAAAACATTAAAACTCGTTTAACTCCACGTTTTAACTTCGTTTTCAACCTAACCTTTGGGTTTATCGGGTTTTAAATCGTACAAGTCTCGTTTCGCGAGTTTTAGGCTCTGCGAACTGACTCATTTCGCAGTCAAACATTGCCACCATTTTTCACAGTTTCTGTCCAGGATTTAGTCCTTCTTTGGCTACAGTTTTGACTAGTCAAATGAGCTTAGATTTTTATGAAATTTTTACCACGTGTTTCCCTATGTCTTAGCTTTTCAGAAATATAAGTTTCATAATTTTTAGTTATGTTTAAAGGGTTCAAACATATTTAATACTACACAAGGGTCCAACAGTACCTTTTCTGGACAGTTGGTCGAAGATGTGTTTGTACACAGAGTGTAATCATACTACTTTGAAAGCTAACACAATATGTGACTTGTAGGAAAAAGAATCACTTCATTTAGATTCGTAGTTTGAAAGTTATTACCTTCTAAAGTTGGGTCAGTTTCTGACTTTTAAGAACAGCTTGTACACCTTGGTTTAAAAATACGTTTTGAAGTACCAATACTTGTCTAAAAATTATGAAACCGGTGGGGTTGGAAAGCTAACACTTTAAACTTAATTTTAGACTCAAGAAACACTAGATTTGGTTAAGTTTTGACCGACTAATTTAACTCCAAAGTCGACCAAAGTTTCTGTCATTTTCAGTTTTGTTGTTTAAGAGTTTGTTTTGGTTCTTTTTAGCAAAACTTTGTTATAACTCATATAAATACGTGTTTTTAAGTTTATATCTAGCAAGAGTGAACATCTAGCATCTAGAGATTCATAATGTAGGAAATGACGAGATCAAAAGGGAGGATTTCCTTACAATGCTTTAGGATGGAATGATGAGAAAGAAAAGAAAAGAACTTGAAATCTTCAACCCAAATCTCCTTTTAAATACCCTATGATGATCAAGAGTTTGAAAGGAGGTGAAAAATGAGATATATAAGGTGGTGGTTCATGGTGGTTTGGTGGTGGTGGTGTGGTGGTTTGTGGTGGTGGTGTGGTGGTTGTCCTTGAAGAAGGTGGTGATAGGTGGTGAAATGAGAGGGAAAATGAGAGAGAAATGTGCATAATTTTTGAAATGAAATTGTGAAGTGTGTGTACGTATGTTTTTCCTTGCCTAATGCCTTTCTTAAATGTGAAGCAAGAGGAGGTGGTGATGGGAGGTGCTTAGTCTTTCAATCAAATCAAAGGAGCAAGTGGCGTTGGATTATAAGCAAGCAAGTAAGCATGTAATTGTGAAATTAAGCAAGTAACCAAGTAGGAGAATCATGTGGTTGAGAATGAGTTGCGAAGTGAGCTTACGTAGAAAGGAATCTGCATTTTGAATTTAAGTGACATGCTAGTTAGGTTGCTTGGATTTAATTAGAGCTATGTGCTAGCTAGCTTGGTTAAATTAGAGCTATGTGCTAGTTTGCTTGGAATTATTTTGACATGCTTGAGCTACTTAAGTCTAAACTTGGTGTTAGGGAGATTAAAGTAGGTTGCAACATGGTTAGTAAATTCCAATTCATTCATAAGTAATTGACGTTTTGTTTAATGAATCCCGAATCACCTTTCTTTGTTGTGTTGAATTTGAATTGCATAAGTTGAATATAAACCCTTTGAAAGGTTGAGTCTTAAGTTCTATCACAATAGTATAGGTAAGTAGCCAATATTAATTAGCTTCACGTTATCTAGGAAACGTTTATCACCGACTTTCGTGTTTTGTCGGAATCATCCGATTTATATCGTGAAATTATCAATAATTATGTAAACGTAATGCATCATGCATTAAAAATAGTGTGCACCAAAATGTGCAACGTGGGCGTGTGCTAGACTTATCTCAGTTTAAATCACGTTTGATTTCATTAGAGGGAATTAGCGTAAGAATGCATGATTTTAGTGTGTACGGAATGTGCATGATTTTAGAGTGTCACTAATACAAAGATCGAATTAGCCATGATGAGAACAATACACAATTAGGAATTTTCATTTATTCCTTTGATTATTATTGTTGTAAATGATAGATCACAACGATTATCGGTATTTTTGTCCACCTAAACATTAGACATTCTGAATTCTCAAGTACATATGAGATTATTGTTCACGATTTCCTGTGTATCTTACATTTGATATACCCTTAAGATCTAGACAGTCAAGAATAGCATGTATCGGATATTGTTCATTTTTATGTCATCTTTAAAGTCAAGTCATTTTGCTTTAACAGCAATGTACATAGGTACATGTTTCAACTATAAGACAAGACTAAGGTTAGAATCAAACCAATCTAAAATCAAACTAGAGGTGACAGGTCTGTACTTTCGTACAATAGAGCGACATAGTTTGACTAGAGACCTTGAAAACGTTATTCTTGTTTCGTGGTCAAGTTTGTTCCGGTGTAAGGATACACTAACTGAATCTAGGTCAGCATGTTTCTAGATGTAGCAGAAAAAACAGTCAGTGAACCCCCCAGATGATTTAATTTTACTTTATATCCAATATCAAGCATTCATGTACGATCTATCTCCTAAGAATTAAGACTTAATTCGTACATCACATTAAAGAGTTCACAGAAAAGATCGTATTATTTATTATAGATTTAATACCTGAAAACCATTATGTCTAATGCCTACCAATACATCATAAAGTGAAGCTATCAAATACGTTACATTTTAGGTACATTTACTATGTATGTCCTGCATCTAAAAGCCACACATATAAAATGTTCTAGGCATGGGTAGTGATTTCATCATTTCTTCGCAATTAATACAGTGACCCTCAATTTTTATTATTTTTGCAAAGACAAAAAGTGAAATAAACTAAGAAACAGAAATATACTAAGTTCTATTGTGGGAAAAATTTACTCAGGATTTCGCATCCCATTTAGTTGGATTAAAAGCTCAAACCGAGACCTATCAAATGCCTTGGTATAAAGGTCGGCTAGATTGTCATCAGTTATCACCTTAACTAATTTAATCAGATGTTTTTTAGCACAGTCACGAATAAAATGATGTCTAATGTCAATGTGTTTCGTTTTACTATGCTTAACCGGATTATTAGTTATGGACATTGTTGATTGGTTATCAATCATAATAGGGGTACTTGTGAAGTTCAAACCATAGTCACGCAGCTGTTGTTGTATCCACAAAACTTGTGAACAACAACTACCTGTTGCTACATACTCAGCCTCACAAGTTGAGATAGCGACCGAGGTTTGCTTCTTACATTGCCATGAGACCACCTAACAACAGACAACCATCAGAGGTGGATTTCCTATTCAAGTTACAACCTCCATAGTCTGAGTCAGTGTAGGCAACAAAGTCAAAATTGCCACCCGAGGGATACCAAAGACCTAACTTAGGTTTTCCCTTAAGGTAACACAAAATTCTCTTTACTACCTTCATGTGTGATTCTTTTGGATTAGATTGAAAGAGAGCACACAAACAGACTGCAAATGTTATGTCCGGTCTAGAAGCAGTTAGATACATGAGAGAACCGATAATGGCCCGATATTGAGTCGGATCCACATCTTCAATACTCTCAGTATCCGGTCCGAGACCATGATTCAGTTGAATCGGAGTGCCGTAAGACGAACTATCATTCATATTGAAACGCATGAGCATTTCATGAACATACTTCGTCTGATGAATGAAAAATCCATCCTTCTTTTGATCAACTTGTAATCCTAAGAAGAAGTTCAATTCACCCATTGCACTCATCTCAAATCTCCGCTTCATCACTTGTTTAAAATCTCTGCACATATTCTCGCCAGATGACCCGAAGATGATGTCATCGACGTAAACTTGTACAAGTAGGAAATCATACTTTTGCCACTTGATGAACAACGTGCTATCTATCTGTCCTCTCTTGAACCCATTTTCCAAGAGATAGGTAGATAGTGTCTCATACCAAGCTCTGGGTGCTTGATGTTGTAGGATCGTCTAATATGACAGAATACATGCAAATCAACGTTCAACAGCTAATGAGCGGAAATCAATAGCTAAACACAAGTACGTTTTTAATCACAAGCACAGACAATATTGTATTAAGAATTATAATCAATGAACGAATACAATACTGACCACAGAAGCAGAAAACACAGCCAAAAGCTCTTCTAGAAATCGTCAAGTTCAACAACCTTAACAACTGAAACCCTAAGCGCATATTTATAGGTAACTAATCAGCGACATAACGATATTGGTGATATCGCCTATGCGATATTGTCAATATCGCCTAAGCGATCTTGTCAATGTCGCCTAATACAGAATGTAACTAATTAATTACAACTCAAAACCTAGACCAAGTGACAGACACACTAATGTACCAACAAACTCCCCCGTGTCTTCAGCTTGGTCTTCAAAAATGATCTTCATACAAATCTTCGATTAAACCCATCCAGCAGGAAATTTACCACCCGCATGAATTCCATGGGTGACACAGATATCCACAATTCTTTGAAATTGTTGAGCAAGTTTTTCATTTATCGAATTGCCCCGATAGTATCTTATACGGTTATCGAAAAACTTCCTCATATCTTCCTTTGACAGATTGATCAAACTCATGGGATCAAATATCCTATACTGAGCCTTTTTCAATCCATAAAGAGAAGTCTTCTCAGGTTCCACATGTCCAGGTACGAACACCAACACAGCTTCTCCAGACTGACTGTCAAACTCCCAGTAGTGGAATCTCTTTAGAAAATCCAGAGGAACAACTTCCAGAGGAATCTTCTTCAAGCAATCAGCTGGTGTATAATGTACTTTGTAGATCGGCTGCTTGGTTACTGGATCCAACTTCTTCTTGAACTTGTATCTTTTACCCAATGTTGGTTTAATAAAACTGTATCGCTTTGTCTGTACTTCCTTGCGCAAAGTTCTCTGAATGTAATCAGCGTTACCATCTTGAAACGGATTTATCAGTTGTAACTGAGCAAGCCTATTAATTTCACATTTAGGCAGCGTACTCAGTTTGTTGAAATATTGAACCCCATCTGTTCTTTTGATCATAAAATTTGCTTTATAAGCTTTCCAGCTCTTGATCAATCCAGAATAATCTCCCCTAACCCTGTATGTTTTGCAGGTAACAGTCACAACTTTCTCTTGGCCATGAGGCCACCATGATGCTAGGCAAGCTGCCCTTTCTTCTGCAGTTTCCGGAACCTTAGGTGATTTGGGCATTTCAGCTTCAGGTTTAGTCGAATCTTCAGGAGTAACAGTGGTAGGTTCAGGTTCATCTTCATCCTCAGATGAGTCCGACTCGATTATCGAAGCATCATGATAGAATTCATCGTTTACAAATTCTTCATCTTCAACCTCAACATCCGAGGTTTCTTCTGGTGTATTTTCTCTCACATTATCAGATTGGTTAACCATTCTTGCTAAATATGTCAAATCGGCACAGGAATAGTCAACCGCCAACAGTCTTGGCTGACCGGGTATATCTTCAATCGAGAAATAATCCAAATGTAAAGTTTCATTACTAGCTTCAACATTTACATTTTTTGTTTCAGGGGGAGTTACATTTGGTCTTTCACTAGCTCCTATCTCCCCCGAAACGACCAATTGGGACTCCAAGGTCATAACCCTAGACCTAAGCTCCTCATTTTCTTTTTCCACAGCTGCAAGTCTTGTATCTTGAACTTCTATTACAGCAGCTTGGGAGTCCAATGTATGTTGCATCACATCCAGCCTCTTGATCAGTTCTTGTATGACCGAGGGATGAGGTTGAACAGGAATATCAACCTGCGGTGCAACCTGAGGCCTGGAAGATGTAGAAACCTCACGAGCAACTTTGGACTTCTTTGGTGGAGGAGGCACATACTCAGCATCTTCAGCACTCCTAACCTGTTTGTCCTTTTGCTGAACGTACTGCCTGCCTTCAGCAATCCTTCTTTGAATCCTCAAATACTTCTGAGGATTGATCCGCCTAAGATATTCAATCTCTTGTGGAGGCGGGACCAGACCCTCAGAGTCACTTTCAGTAGCACCACCAGCTGGCTCAGAAGTGTCATGATGAACATGCAAAGTGTGCAGAGCACCCTGCGAAAAAACACTCATATAAAACACCCTCTAAAGGATCTTCCGTAGCTTGTACGGGAACATCTTCAAGATTTTCTTCTTGCAATTCAGGCTGTCAAACGACCGGATCAAGATATCCGTTGTTTGCTGGTGGCTGGTAGTTTGGGTCAAGAATATGACCAAACAAAGGTGTATCTGGAGGAATAGGAACCCCCTTTCCATTTGAGCTCATAACCCCAAATATCCGATTGGACATTGGAGTTTCCCTGTAAACATGGGTGGCATCAGTCGCCAAACCCGGTAGCTCCCTGTTGATCAGCAATTGCAAAAACCTGGGATACATGTACCATCGGTTATCCCCAAGCTGAGCATTATCAACCATCGATCGAAAGATGTAGCCCGAATAATTGTACGGTTTGTTGTAGACCAGGGCTAACATGCACAAACGGTTCTATGACTAGTCCCGTCGTACCCAGCTTTTCGATTTGAAATGCATAGAATGAATATGTGCATCAACCATCTCTAGACTCTCGTAAGATGACCTTTACGGTATTGGTCTGAGTGGCTTCCAACATACCCCATACGATTCATTGCACCGACAATGAACTCATTCGGAAACTGGATCAACATGTCCGGTTGATCATCAAATTGAAAGATATCACGAATAAGCTGCTCGGAAATAATGACTTGATGTCCGTGAACCGTCGAGATCAGCGTGGTATATTCGAGATCACTGTTAACTGTAGCGTTTCGCCAGAACTGCCCAATATGATCTCGGTAAATCGTTGTCGATGCCGTGAATGCATTATAAATGCGAGATCGTCGTAAGAAAGCAATCATCGGTCGGAATGGCACAGCAGAGTCCTTGGAATCATCTAAAAATGCTGTAATATTGTGACGGGCATCACATTTAAGATCAAACTGCGCAAAATCTTCCATTTCTGCAAAACAAGTCAATAAAAGCACAAGACTCGAAAACAGTGAGTGAAATAATCGAAAACAGGCCAAAAGCAAATTGAAAAAGTAAACTGGGCCCATTTCACCAACAGTTTGGGCCAGGCCCGATTAACAGAATTCGGATTTAGGCGATATTGAAACTGATATCGCTTAAATTGATTTAGGCGATATTGAGTTCAATATCGCTTAAATTGGACAAAATTGAGTAGGTCTGTTTGAAATATGCGATATTGGAAATTAATCCAAAGGAAGCGATATTAAACAATATCGCACATAATATCGCCAACAATATAGCTTAAATTAAAACAATTTGACTTAATATCGCTTAGATTTAACAGTTTTGGAAATTAATCCAATTTAAGCGACATAAGCAATATCGCGTACAATATCGCACACAATATCGCTAAAATCAAAACCTAATTTGGGCGATATCACAATATCGCCCCACAATATCGCTGTGACATCAGCGCAGACACTTAGGTCGAATTTTCACAAATAAAAGGGGTGCTAAGCCCTTACAAATATATCACAAGTATCTGGGATATGCAGGGAACAAGATACACTATTTATTATAACCTATTTACACATTTAGAACGCGAAATAAAAAACTTAAAATAAACCGAATGTGAAAACAATAAATGTGGTATAAAAAATTAAATTAACAGGCGGTGGGAACGTACCAATCGATGTAAGGAGTAAAGACGAACACAGTGGTGTATTTTAATTTGAACGATGATCGAAAACGAGAGAGATTGCGATGAAAAGGACAATATCGCTAAAAACGTTTTGCAATATCGCAGGTAATATCGCTTGAATGTTTTTGAAAACGTATTGAATTCTGAAACAGACATTGGTATATATACAAATACACTTTTTAGCGATATTACCAATATCGCTATCAATATCGCTAAACAAATATCTAGATAGGCGACATCACAATGTCGCCAGCAATATCGCCAAAATTCAAAAACAAACAGTAAGTTGTGACAAAATAAAAATTAAACTAAAAGGAAAAAATAAATAATAATAAAAAGATAAAATACTAAAGCATTTAATCTATACTATTCCCCCTTTTTTTTTTTTTTTTTTTTATAACGAAATAGATGGTGTCGCATTTAGGGATCATATTAGAAAGACAGATTCGCAAGACAATATGAAATTTTAATTTGATTATCAGTATAGTTGTCCAAATTTAAATTTAGCACGCAAAGTGAACTAGCCAAAGAGACAATGAGGAACAAGACGATTATAGGTATAGTTTTTCCACTTAAACATGTAACATACTCAACTTCAAGCTTAGCAGTTATTGTGAGAGTGAATAGGTCTCCGTGAATTCCACATAGATATACCCCTAGTATCAATTCATGCCCAAGACTTCGATTAGTTAGAGAAAGCATTTGAATTCAACATTTTTAAGAATCAAGCCAGCAGTGACAGGTCTGTACATACGTACAACAAAGCGACATAAACTTGATTCAGGTGTAAGCAAAAACAGACTTGGTCAAACCATTTGGCGACCTTGTAAGTAATCTTTGATTTTATAAGATTTGAAAGTACTTTTGACTTATATTTGCTTAGTTTTTGAAAGTATACTGACTGAGACCAGGTCTGTACAAACATACAACAAAGGAAACAGACAGCATAATTCCCCAAATGTTGTCATATACAAGCTCAAGTTAATAGAAGCATGGCAAGCTGATACATAAGAATTAAGACACATTGTCATACATCATATGATGGTCATCACAACAGATTAAACACAGATTAAGGTATTTCTTAGTTGCTTAAAGAGGAGTATGAGAATGCCTACCAATACATCGTGCAAGTAGTCAGATGTCTATAAGGACAAGTATAACAAATACGCGATAAACCTACTGAGCAGTCATTGTTAAAACTTAATATTGTCATTTGAAAAGTGTCTCCTAATGTACTATCATCTCCCTAATTGTTTACAGACACAACTAAACGTCTTTACAAATGTTGCAACATTGCTTTTCTTTAATGCTAGTAAGCATAAAGAATGGCTATTGCCTAACATATTTATGCAAAAACAATCAAATAAGCAAAAGAAATAATTGTCACAATTTACTGTTTTTCTTGAAAGAAGCGCAACCCTATCATACCAATAAGCTGGTTAAACCTAGTTCTAGAGAAAGCCTTGGTAAACAAATCAGCATTTTGCTTATCAGTTTCTATTTGGACAAGGTCAATCAGATGTTTCTCATAGCAATCCCGTATAAAATGAAACCTTATCTCTATGTGTTTGGTTTTAGAGTGTTGAACGGGATTTTTAGTTATATAGATAGCAGCAGTATTATCAATATATAAAGGAGTCATAGTTAAGAGTAAACCGTAGTCACGAAGTTGGTGCTGAATCCACAAGATTTGTGAACAGCAACTGGCAGCAGCAATATATTCAGCTTCAGCTGTGGAGGTAGAAACTGTCGTTTGCTTTTTGCATTGCCATGACACTAAACGTGAACCAAGAAACTGGCATCCTCCTGACGTTGACTTCTTATCGATGCTACAGCCACCATAATCAGAATCCGAGTATGCTGTGAGAGCAAAAGACTTCTCTGTTGGATACCATAGACCAAGAGTAGGTCTATGTTTAAGATACCCAAAAATTCGTTGAACCGCTTTCAAATGAGACACCTTGGGTTGAGATTGATATCTTGAACACATCGAAACAGCAAATACTATATCAGGTCGAGAGGCTGTAAGATACATTAAAGATCCAATCATCGACCGATATAGCTTTTCTTCACAATTCGCTTCATCTTCAGCTGGTCCTAGATTGTGGTTTGTTTGAATGGGAGTGCCATACTCTCTACAATCATGCAACTTATAGCGTGTTAACATATCATTAACATACTTTCATTGATGAATGTAGGTGCCCTTCGTTGATTGATCGACTTGAACACCCAAAAAGAACTTTAGCTCCCCCATCGCACTCATTTCAAATTCAGACTTCATAATTTTCTCAAAGTCTCTACACAAAGATTCATTGGTTGAACCAAAAATGATATCATCTACGTAGACTTGAACAAGCAGTTGACTGTGTTCAGTACGTTTGATAAAAAGAGTGATGTCGATGTGACCACGTTCATAACCATTTTTGATCAAGTGCATTGCCAACCTTTCATACCATGCACGCGGAGCTTGATGAAGACCATAAAGGGCCTTATCCAACTTGCACACATAGTCTGGGTTGACTGAATCTTCAAAACCAAGAGGTTGCCTGACATATATTTCTTCAGCAACCTTACCGTATAAAAACGCACTTTTGACATCCAGCTGATAGACACGAAACCCCTTAAATGTCGCATATGCTAAGAAGATGCGAATAGATTCCATTCTTGCAACAGGCGCAAAGACTTCATCATAATCTAACCCTTCTTGTTGTGTATACCCTTGGACCACTAGCCTAGCCTTATTACGAATCACCACTCCCCTATCATCACGTTTAACCCGAAACACCCAACGAGTTCCAATTGGGTGTATACCTTTTGGAAGTGGAACTAAATTCCAGACTTTCAGCTTCTCAAATTGTTGAAACTCTTCTTGCATTGCAGAAACCCAATGTGAATCCTTTAGTGCCTCATCAATCTTTGTTGGCTCAACTTGGGATAAAAAGCATTTTTCAATTGTAGCCTTTAGACACGTAAGATCATCAGAATTAGATGGACCTTCAGAAGGATCTTCAGAAGTTTCATCCGTATGATCATTCGTTAGAGAAGGTTTAACTGTTTTGCTTCTAGTTAGAACACCTGCATTCACATCTCCAATAATATTCTCAATTGAATGATCCTTATGAATACGAGAGACAGGTATTGAATCAGGTGTGAGGTTTGTTTCCAAATTGTTTAGCTCAACCTCTTGAGCGAGGGAATCATCTTCATTCTCAGAAAGGATGTCATCAACAGTAGTAGGAGAAGATTCGGGCTGTTGATCTGCAGAAGAACTTTCTGGAACATCAGTAGACGAAGATGGTTGAAGATCAGTAGCATCAGGAGTAGAAGACGGTGTGGATAAAGAGTTATCCGGATTAAGATGCAAGCCAGGAAGAAGCGTAACAACTTGATCCACTTCATTGAATTTCGGAAGATTGAATGAGTTAACAAGATTGTCATACTCAAACAACCAATCAAGACCTTTTCCTTTAGGAGACTCCGTGTACTTTAAACATTTTACCTCAAAATGCTCTTCAATCTTTCCCGTTTCCTTGTTGAAAACCCTCTTGTTAGGAGAATTAACCGAATACCCAAGAAATAGCCCATCAAAAGCTTTTTCACCGAATTTTGAAACTTTGTCTTTTGTAATTAAAATGGTGCATGGACATCCAAAGGGCTCCAAAAGCTTTAAATTTGGCTTTCGGTTATTCAACAATTCATAACACGTTTTGTTCTTCTTCTTGTTCATCAGAACACGGTTTAATACATAGCATGCCGTGTTAACTGCCTCTGCCCAAAACGTAATCGGCAAGTGAGAATCAGACAGTATAGTACGTGCAGTTTCAATGATTGTTCTATTCTTTCTCTCCGCTACACCATTCTGTTGAGGAGTTGTTGCTGCACTAAACTAATGAACAATTCCTTTGCGTAGACAATATAATTCAAGAATTTTGTTCTTGAATTCCGTTCCATTATCACTACGTATTTTCTTAATCTTCAAATTGCACAGATTTTCTAGTCGATCAAACAGATAGGTCAATATATCTAGTGTTTCATCCCCTGTACGCAAGATGTAAACCCAAGAAAAGCGAGAGTAGTCATCAGTGACTACCAAACAATAAGATTTACCTCCAATGCTCTTTGTGCTGACAGGTCCAAACAAATCCATGTGAAGTAATTCCAATGGAGATTCTTGTGCTGTTTTCCTTTCAAACACGAAACACAATCATCTTCCAAAGCAAAAGATTGCTTAGGAATCCCATCCACTAAGTCATGTTTTACCAGATAATTCATTTTCCGAAAATGAATATGACCCATCCTTCTGTGCCACAACAATGAATCCTTAGTAGACGCTTTGGTTAGAAGACAGGTATGTTCTTCAGTTTCCACTGTCCTCATGTCCAAAATATAAGAGTTCTTCACTCTAGGAGCTCTAATCAGAATCCATTCCTCGGGAATTACAAATCCCGGCTTCAATATCAAACACTCTAAGTCTGTAAAAGCAGCTGTGAACTTCTTATCGCAAACTTGAGAGACGCTTATCAAGTTATGATTTAGCTCCTCCACAAAGTTAACATTTTCAAAGCTCACCTGACCATTTGTGAGTGTACCTTTACCAGTTATCTTACCACCATTATCACCAGCAAAAGCAACATATCCCCCATTGTATGGTTTAACATCATAAAGAAGGGAGATATTGCCCGTCATGTGTCGTGAGCAGCCACTATCAACATACCACTTGTTATTCATCACCCTTGACTGTCACAACACAAAGAGAAAAATGGTTAGTTTGAAATGGAGACCCAAGCCTTGATAGACTTGGGTACTCCTGAGATTTCATCAATTATTACCACATCAGTTAAAACCTTGTTTTTCAGTAAATCATTTTCTTTTACTGATGTGATAACTTCAGATGACACATTATGTCCTACATCTTTCCTTTTCCAAACTTTCTGTGGAGTATTTTGTTGCTTGTTAACAACATCAACCTTTCGAACAATTTGTTGAGTAGGTTTAATGTTATTAACTCTAGAGGTTGGGACATTTCGAGATAATCCATGTTGTTTTGTCTTTTGAATATTTTTATGTTTAAAAGAACGTGGATCAGTTCTAGATGCCCACTTTCTAGCAAGCACAGGACATTGATTAATGAGATGACCCTGCTTCTTACAATAGAAGCATGATCGTCTCTCTCGGAAAGTTTGATCATCACTAGATAGTGGTTTTGGCAAAAGAGGAACTCTACGAGGCTTGTTTTCAGGAACATATACAGCACATGAACACTTATGTGAGCATGATGGAGTAAATGTATTTATAGTTGAGGAAATCTTAGTTGAAGGATTTTTAATTGAAACCTTATGATTTTGAGTATTCTCTACATGTTTCATTTTTAAATCCTTAGTAATAGATTTCTTTTTAGAAAATATTTGACCTCTACCTTCGACAGTAAGGATTAAATTTTCTGGTTTGTTGTTATTCTTCTCAACTTTTTGTGTAACCTCATGAGTTACATCTTCCACCTCTACCACCTCTTCAACATTTGTTGATGGAACAAAATTGATTGGTTCAAATTGAGGCTTAATAGGCTTAGCCTTCTGGTTATTTGAACTCAACACTTTAAGCAACTCAGGTCGCTTGACATCAGCAGCCTTAACAATCTTAGGCTGTTTAACATCCTCAGCCTTGACAAGCTTAGACTGATCGGGATAATCAACATTAACTGATTTAATCACAGGATTTGTATCCTTTTTTATAACAGAAGGTACATAGTCTTTAATTTCGTCCTGCGAAAGACTGGGCTGATTCAAATTTGAGGGAGGAGGTTGGTTGTGATAACCAATTCCTGCCTTACTCTTCGTATCAGTCCGTTGATTTTGCAGAATGTCGGAAAAGACCATAGTAGATGTGGAGATATTTGCAAGTCTTCATTTTAAATCAACATTTTCAGATTGAGTTTCAGCAAGTTCCTTTTTAAGATGTGAAATGAGTTTTAAATAACTGTCAATCTCATCTTGTTTGTTAAAAATCATTGCCTTTAACTCTTTCTTTTCATCAATAAGGGTTTTCTGATTTACAGTAAAGACTTTTTCGTTATCTTTTAAAACTTTGTTCGCTTCAATAAGATTGGTTAGATCTGTATTCAAGCGATCATTATCTACTATGAACCTGTTGATTTTACCAGTTAGTGTGATACAGGAATTACAATTAAACGAATCAAAGTCTACCTCATTTTGAACATCCGCCACAAGAGCTACGTTATCTTGATCGTCCATAGCAAAAAAATCATAGGCTTCTTCATCCATCAGAAGAGCTGCCTTGGCGACTTCATTCTCTTTCTTGAAAGTAGAAGGTTTTGTAAATCCAGTAGATGGTTGTCTACCTTTCTCACATTCTCTAGCAAAATGTCCCATATTTTGACACTTGTAGCATCTAATCTTGGACTTATCGAAACCCATGCTAGTTTTATCAGTGACGTCTTCAAGAGATTTCTTTCCTGTTCTCTTCAAATAGGTTTTCGTTCTTCTGGTAAGCATAGCCATGTTCCAACGAAGATCCACTCTCTCTAGTTCATCAGGATCAACTTGAGCAAAATATTCATCGGTAAGATCTACCGAGCTAATCCTCTTAGATAAAAAATCATCATAAGATGATAAAAATGCATTGAAGATTACTGCATGCTCGTTGTGTGATGCAGTAGCAGAGGAAGATGGTTGAGCAGAAAAGGAGGAAAATGTTCCACATGAATTATTACCAGCTGAGTGATTCGTTTTAGATACAACAGTAACAGGTCCAGATAACAGAGCTGTACTTCCATATCCAAAACTACTAGCATCAGGAAGCAATGAACTGGATCTTGTGCTTTTCTTTTGAATATCCAAAGCACATGTTTCTAATTTGCCAATAAGTTGATCCAAAGTCATTGCCAATACGTCTGGGTCATTCTCCATCATCAACACTCTAGTTTCCCAGTGAGGAGGTAGAGCATTAAGCAGTTTCTTGTTAACCTCAATAGAGCTGAATTTGTATCCACCCTCAGTCAGCTCATTCACTAGACGTGAATATCTACAGAACAAGTCCTTAACCGTCTCGTTCTTCTGGATGTCAAACAGATCATACTGTTTCTTCACTAACTCCAGCTTGCTTTGCTTGTATTCAGTAGTACCTCCACATCTTTCAGCTATACCATTCCACATATCATAAGCTATGTCATGTTGTTTGAACATTTTCATAACATCGGCAGGTAGAGACATGGTTATAGCAGAGTGAGTTTTTCGTTCACATTCCCATGCCTTGCGTTCCTCAGCCGTCATTGAACGAATAGGTTTTGGAGGAGGTATACCCACATGTTCTCCACTTGCAACCGGTCGAACATATCGCTCGATCAAAGGTATCTCCATTTCAGGATCAGTAAAAGCAACAAAAGATAAAAATCTACCACGCCATTCAGAATACTCCATTCCAGGTGCAAAGAATGGAGGTTTGTTTGCGCTACCAACCTCAGCATTGTGTTTTAACATAGCATTAACAGCTTGTAAAGTAGACATTTTAATATGTATTAAGTAGGATAAAACTTTGTTTTATTTAAAAAATTTTGATTTAAAACAGTTATAGCGATATTGATAATATCGCTAAGATGCTGATGATTGAGCGATATTGATTATATCGCTATCAATATCGCTAGTTAAAGCGCAAATCAAAATTAGAATAATAAAGGCGATATCATAGGAAATATTGATACTGATATCGCTAAAATTAATTAGGCGATATCGCTAAGTAATATCTCTAGTAATATCGCTAGAGATATCGCTCAAATTAATGAGTTCAGATCAGGTAATATCGCTAAAACCCTAGAGGCGATATTATGGTAATATCGCTTATAATATCGCTAAAACGGCTGTAAAACCTAAAAAAGTTTTAATCTGAAAGATCAAACGAAGTTAGGGTTGTTAATGACGAACAATAATCCAGAAAACACAAAAAAAACAGTAAATCAATCAGTTTTAAGGCTAACAAGCAATCAACCTATATGAAACTAATGATTTAACCACTTTAAATGTACTTTTGTTGATTTAATAACCACTAATCCAATGGATATATGGCTCTGATACCAATTGTAGGATCGTCTAATATGACAGAATACATGCAAATCAACGTTCAACAGCTAATGAGCGGAAATCAATAGCTAAACACAAGTACGTTTTTAATCACAAGCACAGACAATATTGTATTAAGAATTATAATCAATGAACGAATACAATACTGACCACAGAAGCAGAAAACACAGGCAAAAGCTCTTCTGGAAATCGTCAAGTTCAACAACCTTAACAACTGAAACCCTAAGCGCAAATTTATAGGTAACTAATCAGCGACATAGCGATATTGGTGATATCGCCTATGCGATATTGTCAATATCGCCTAAGCGGTCTTGTCAATGTCGCCTAATACAGAATGTAACTAATTAATTACAACTCAAAACCTAGACCAAGTGACAGACACACTAATGTACCAACAGATGCAGTCCATACAAAGCCTTGTCTAATTTATAGACTCGGTCTGGATGGTCTGGATCACTGAACCCCGGAGCTTGTTAGATAAACACTAGTTCTTGAACTTTACCATAAAGAAAGGCACTCTTAACATCGAGTTGATATACTTTAATCTTCTTATGTGCAGCATATGCCAGAAACAATCGAATTGCTTCTAGCCTTGCTACTGGTGCGAACACCTCTGTATAGTCAATCCCTTCTTGTTGGTTGAATCCTTGAACTACTAGCCTTGCCTTGTTTCGAATAACTATTCCTTTATCATCACGTTTGCACTTAAACACCTATTTGGTGCCTATTGCATACTCTCCCTTGGGTAAGTCAACTACCTCCCATACTTTGAGCTTTTTGAATTGAGCAAGCTCTTCTTGCATAGACTCTACCTAGGAGTTATCTTTGAGAGCCATTTGAACATTTTTCGGCTCTATTTGAGATATAAAACAACTGTACAGGCACTTATGCATGATCCCAGTATCTTGGATCGATACATATAGACTGGTGCTGTCAGATATCTCTCTACGAGTCTTTACTCCAGAACTCGGATCACCAATGATATTATCAATTGGATGATACTTGTTCACATGAGTCGAGATCGTAGTATCAACCGGTAGGTCAGACCCTAGATTTGATCCAATCTCCCCCTCTGGTGTTGCTTCTTCTGCAGCCGTTTCTTGCACAGAATCTGTAACTTCAGATGAAGATGGGATATCGATTAAGGTGGGATCTAGGTCTACAATTGGTTCTTCACTCGCTTCTTTACCTTTATCATTTGCAACTTCTGAACTTGGAACACTAGATCTTGGTGCAAATATATTATCTTCACCATCATCTAGTATAACATGTTCTAATCCTAGAGTGTCAACTTCACTTAGGATCGGAAGATTAAATGACTTGAAAACAGCGTCATAATTAACTAACCATTCTGGTCCAGTTTGTACAGCTGGAGTATAAGATGTGACTTGTATATTATATACAATCTCAACTCTTCCAGATGTCTTATTATAGACCCTTTTGTTTGGAGATATGGCTTCATAACCTAGGAAAAATCCTTCGTCAGCCTTCTCACAAAATTTAGATTGATGTTTGGTCTTCAATAAGGTACAATGAACACCGAAGGGTTCAAGACCAGTCAGGTTTGGTTTTTGACCATTTAAAAGCTCATAACACGTTTTGTTATGCTTCTTTACAGTTAAAACCCTATTGAGTACATGACAAGCTGTATTCACTGCTTCTCCCCAGAAAATGACGGGATGCTTTGAATCAGCCAACATTGTTCTTGCTGCTTCAATCAAGGTTCTATTTTTCCTTTCAGCGACACCATTTTGTTGTGGCTCATAGGGTACACTGAACTGGTGTTGAATTCCTTTGCTTAAGCAAAAGACATTCATTACCGAGTTCTTGAACTCTAGGCCATTGTCGCTTCTTATTTTCCTGACTCCTCGCCCATATTGATGTTCAATTTGGGTAAAGAATGTCATCAGCATTTCTGCTTTCTCATCTTTTGTTCCCAAAAAGAATACCCAAGAGAAGCGTGAGAAGTCATCAGTGATAACTAAGAAGTAGTGTTTACCGCCTATACTCCTTGCATTCACAGGACCAAAAAGATCCATGTGAAGAAGGTCAAAAGTTGAGGCAATGGAATTTTAAGATTTTGACTTATGAGGTTTCTTGTGCTGTTTTCCTTTCTGACAAGGTTCACATTTGTCCTCAAAGCCAAACTTCTGTACTGGTACACCTAACACTAGTCCGTTTCTGACTATATAATTCATCTTTCTAAAGTGCAGGTGCGCCATATTCCGGTGCCACAACTGTGAATCATTCTCAGATGCCTTGGATAGAAGACATGTCGACTGCTGAAAAGACTCAATAACACTCATGTCCATAACATAAGTGTCATTCTTTCTAGGAGCCCTCATGATTATCCATTCTTCTGGAATGAAAAATCCAGGTTTTAATATAAGTGCTTCTCTATCCGTGAAATGGACAGGATGTCCTTTGTCAAAGATCTGAGATACACTCATAAGATTGTGCTTCAGCTCCTCAACATAGTTGACTTGCTCTAGCATAAGCTTACCATTTGTTACATTTCCCAATCCAGTAATTTGGCCACCTTTCGCTCCAGCGAAGTTTACATACCCTCCCTTCTTGTATATGAAGTCCAGAAGATGTTTTTCCCCCGTCATGTGCCTTGAGCAATAGCTATCAACATACCACCAATTTGCGGCACGTCTGATTAACTCCTGCACATTAAATGAAAATAATTAGTTGTCAAGGGGGACCCTAGCCACGACGATCTTGGTCGGCCATTCTCATCAACGAACGTAAACTCCTTCAAGTATCCATTACTCTTTTCGGTAGAGCTGGATGCTTTAGGAATCTCACTCGTTTGAGCATGGAGAATACTACCACTAGGCTTTCTTTCCGGAGACTTCTGAAAAAGTCTAGGATTTACTGGCCTTGGATTTGATGTAGATCTAACCCTAGTTGGATAGTTATAACTTGAATTATGATAATTCCTATTATTACTATTAGGGTTGTTAAAATGGTTGTTGAGAGTTTGATATCTCTGTGGAGTCTTATTCCTTGAAGACTGTCCATAAGAACTTCCTCCAGAAGAGGTAGTGCTCCTAGAACTATCATGAGACGAAAACTTCACAGATTTTAATGAGGGTTGTGTTCTCTGAGAACTTTGAGTTCTCTTAAATCCCAACCCATTCCTCCCAGAATTTCCTGCATTTTCATTTTCTTTAGTTTTACCTTCTGGTATGAAAACGCCAGACAACCTCGGTTTTATGCTTGTCGCCTCAGGATTTTTCCTTTTAGGAGGCGACATAGACTTTACAGGTGATTGGTCTTTCTTCACCTGTACCTTTCCAATTTTTCCCTTAGTTGGACAAATACTTGCAACATGCCCTTTTTGATGACATGTGAAGAAGGAGCGTTTCACGAAAGCCTTTTTAGCGGCCTTTTAAATCGCCAGTTCATCCAATTCAGGCAAACTTGGAGAGGAGACAGCTATAATCTTCTTACCCTTATCAATTTTGTTATGTAAATTATCATTTTCAGATTTGGGTAAATGAAGATTAATTTTGTTCTTTTGCTTCTCCTTGACACTTCCATGTTCAACCACACCCTCTTTTACTAAATTCATTTTTAGTTCAGAAACAGGTGGCATAGGAGTGTCAGTAGATGTTGATTCAGGTGTAGGACTTGTCTCAGCTTTCGCAGGTCTAACAAATTGTATTAGACCAGGAATTGCTGGTTGTTTAGCAAAATCATCAACAGTAGACATCTCAGTTTCATCATAAATAAAGGAATAATTGTGATTAAAGGGAGGAGGGCTTTCTGTATAGCCCATCCCCTTGTGATCACCCGGTTGTTTTTGGACGCTAAGCATGTTGTCTAAGGTTTTGATAGAAAATTTTCTTAACTCTAATTTCCTGTTAAGATCAGCTATCCTAACCTTTGCATCAGCCAATTCCTTTTCTCTATCAGCAGACAGTTTAGTCAATTCTAAAATATGTTCATGAGCCAAGTCATTTCTTACACTTTGCTCATTTAACTTATCTTTTAGGTATTTCATGTCTGCTTTATCAGATTTTGCTTTACTTATTAGTTCTGAGTGTCTGATGTTTAAAATAGTGTTTTCTTCTTTTAAAGATTTTAACTGAGATGTTATAACATCAGATGATTCCACTAACTTCTCAGCCTGTTCCTGAAAAATTAGTACATAACACACATGCTTTAACTACTAGATCTAAATTAAGTAATACCTTCTGTTTATCAGTATCAAGATTTGCCATGTAGGCAATGAAGTCCTTTGAGCTCATTTCCTCAGTCGACTTCAGAGTCTTGATTCTTTCTTCATCAGCAGGTACATCAATCTCCATCTCAGTAGTTGCTTCCTTCTCTGAATCAGACCCCGCATTGCTTTCCTCCTTTTCTTCAGTAATGGAAGCCATAAATGCTTGCGGTTCTTCAAATTTTGTGCTCCAATCATATGCTCCCTCCTGTGACTGAACTACCAGAGCTCTTGAAGTCCGATGACTTCCTAAGTTTTGGTTGTTACCAGAGGAGCCTTGATTAAAGTTACTTGGCCCGTTTTGACCAGGAGCTTGATCTCTCTTAGGTCTCTGACATTCTCGAGCAAAGTGCCCAAAACTATCACAATTATAGCACTTTACTCTAGATTTATCAAATCCAACTTTACCGCCAATGAACTTTCTTCCAGTACGGTTCATGAACCGCTGAGCCCTCCTGATTATCATGGCCATTTGCCACTAAAGATCCATTTCTTCTAAATCCTCAGGATCTAACTGGTCATAATCCTCATTAATCAAAATTGGATCAGTGACCTTGCCCTTAATAAAGTTTTCAGTTGTTATAATAAAAGATGCAAGCAGGGCTACTTCATCTTCAACCGATTTGACACTCATAGACATCGATTTGAGACCACTTGTTGTCCCAGATTTTGGTCTCTTATCAATTCCTGATTCCTCAGATGAGGCAATATAGCAGACATTGCTACCCAAATTTTTGGTAGCCAAGTCTGTTTCAGCCTCGCTTGTATAGAAAGCTGCAACTCCACCAGCACTAGTAGAAGCAACGGAATCAGATCGTTTACCATGATAAACACTAGGATCCTGTCTCTTTCCGCTGCATGTTCAGATCATAAACACGCAACTTTCCTATCACGTCATCAAGAGTCAGAGTCTTGTAATCAGCACTCTCCTTGATCATCAAAGTATAGATGTCTCACTTCGATGGTAATGTTTCAAGAAGTTTATTACATCTGACAGTTTCAGTGAATGAAAGTCCACTGTTATCCAGTTCAGTCATCAGATGGTAGTATCTTGTGATAATCTCCTCTAATGACTCTCCCTTCATACACTTGAAAACATAGAACTGTTTAGTCAGCAAGTCAGCTCTACTCTCCTTAATCTTGTCATTCCCATAAAACCTCTTTTCTAACGCTTCCCAAAGCTCTTTCGAGAATTGGTAACGTTTAAAAGTATGCTTGATCTCCTGAGGGAGACACATACTAATGGCTGACAAGGCCTTATTCTCGGCCTCGTACATCTTTTTGTCTTCATCCTTCATGACAGAATATGTACAAAACTTTGTCTTCCCTTCAAATTCATAAGTGGGTAAGTCATACCCATCGTTAATGCATATCCACATGCGGATATCGTGAAATCTCGCAAATGATTCAAACCGATCTCTCCACCAAAAGTAGTCCTCTCCTTCGAAGACTATCTAGGTTCGTATGGGTCAAACTTCAGGTCAAACTTTTCAACTTTTCAAACGTTCGAACTTAGGTAGGTTCGAAGCTGTAGGTTCGTACGAACTTACAGCTGGCTAGGTTCGAATGCTATTTTGGGTAGGTTCGTACGACACTTTCTGAGTTGTACGAACTTGCTGTTCAAACCCAAATCTGAGCAAAAACTCAGATCTAGAAAGATTCAACCGATCAAATCGAATGAAACTTGAAGAATAAGATGCATCAACTTGATTGACTTGTTCAATTTCAGTGGAAGGCTCAACTTCATTGGCAGGTTGTTAGGTTTCAATTTCTAGCTCGGGATTTTGACCAGTGTTGGATTTCTCCCCCATAGTAGATGCACCGGGAAGGTCAACTGTTATTCCAATGGATTGAGCAGATTTAGTAGGGGTGGTAACGACGTTCCTCAACTTATAGATGACAGGCTTAAGAATAGCCTTCAAATATTTGAGATCAGAATGAAGAAATGAAAGCTTAGCATAATGAATCATATGGGTTTTTCGGGTGGCATGTAAATGATCACGATTAACTTTCGAGAAAGCATGTTGCAGGATGGATGATGTTATGGTGGTGAGATGATGATCAACCAGACCCTGATGTACAATCTATTGAGAAGATAAAGAGGAGAGAGCCTTGTTAGTGTTGGAGAGAGAAGTAGAGACCTCATCAACTTTATTGGATACACCAGAGGTAGAGGTAGAGGTAGAGATGATGGTTGATAAATTGTCAAGTTTTTTACTCAACTTTGAAGAGCTAGTAGAGACACTATTCTCCAGAGCAGAATGTCGAGTGTCAAGGGTGGATAATGAGCAATCAACAACAAGAATAGAGTTTTGATGGATGACTTGTAAGGTTTCAACATGTTGAGAGAGCAGTTGCATCTTTGTAACAATATCTAACAGAGATATGGTGATATCTTGCCCCATTGAGGACTTGGCATGAGTTGGAGATATAGGTGGTGAAGATAGATGTGTTGGTGAAGGTAGATGTGGTGGTGAAGATCAAGCCTGATGTGATGAAGATACAGGTGCAGTTTCTTGAACTAATGGAGAAGTTGTGGTAAAGGTATAAGATTTTAGAAGCTATCAAATCGAGTACAAATTGAAACCCACTTCAAGGGTCGTCCGATCGGAAGAAACGTCACCGTCACCCAGATCCCGCAATCATTCCGTCGCTCTTCAGTTTTCTCCAATTCCAAAACTTAATTTTTAGAATCATGGAGTCGATGTTTGTGGATCTAGAATTGAGGAATTGGATCTGGAACATATGTTTGTGCGCCGGAATTTGGTGGTAGTGTGGCCGAAATCAATGGTGATGGCTTAGTTGTTTCATACATTTCATAAATCTTGTTCAATGTAATGAATTTGAGTTTTTGGAATTTGAAAATTGAGATGGGTTTTTGATTAATTGGTTTTGGATTTAAATATCACAGATTGAAACCCATGACTGTAATTTGCGTTGTTGGATTCAAGAGATGAAAATACCCTCTTCATTTTATTTGTACTTGATTTCTGCATTGTTGTATTTTGGTCATTTTATTCGATTTAAGGGAGAAATTGAACGAAAATGGTAGTCGAAGAGGTGACTGGAGTAGTCGTCGGGTGGCCCGAAAAGATAGGCCGTGGAGTCTTGAACAGAATTGCAGACACAAAAGTTTGAATGACCAACTAATAAAGAAAAAGAATAGCCACTTCCATGTAAGCAATATATTAAAAGAAAAAATTAAAAATACACTAACATGTTGTTTCTATCACCGGTTAAGATAGAATGAAATCAAGACAGTTTTTAAAAGTAAATTGTTAATCTTGGTAACAATATTAGTTTGTTGAGACATCGGAAAAAAAGGGATTACATTAGTGATTCGTGACTTTAATCCTAGGAAGAAAAACTATTTGACAAGTTTTTCTTATTAAAGTGTAAAAACTTTTTATAAATTGGTTATGTAGCTTTCAAAAAGAATTTAACATTATTAGATTAATACTTCGTGCTCACCGAATAATGAAGAGATGAAAGATTTCTAAGGGGGTGTACTCTTCTTCTGATTGATCATGTCATTATGCATTTGGAGTGGCTTATTTCTTTGTTTGGAGTTGTTGTTATCTTTCTAGAGGTTGTGCTTTTAGTTGGTTGTGTATAGATGATCTGTCATGCATATGTATTAAGCCTTTCATTATTGTTAGATTAAGTTTTTTATGTGGATTTCCACATTCGTGTCATTGTAACACTTATCATTCATTTTTTACTATTTGTTGGGGTAAATTCCCTTTTACCCCTAAAAAAGAATTTAATATGATTTTTCTTGTGGATTGTGCAACTTTTAGGAAATGTTGAAATTCCAGCAACCTTATCCAATTCATGCCAAACCACCTAAAGCCTATTACGTGAAAGGTAAATTGTAGGTTCCTCTGGTGTTAGATCAACGAGGTTATAGATATATTTGAGTGTGGAATCTTCAAATATACACACAACGATAATAAATAAGTTATAATGAATATGTAAAGATCACAAATTAAGCTTTATTGAACACAAACTCGGTTATATCAAACTAAGACAAAACACAAAGCAATATTTGAACTTGCTCTCTGCTCTCTAAAACGGATTGCACCAAGAACTATCAACTCTGTCATACGAAGTTATGAATATATAAAGACTAAGTTCGTACGGGTTGGGCCCTACGAACTTGTCCACTCAGAAGCCCATACGTATGCCCATCCAAATTCGTACCTACATCTAAGTTCTTACGAACTTACATATACTCATATATAAAACAAAAGATAACAATTTACAATAATTATCAAATGACCTATTACAAACTAGACGTCGTTGTCACACAAGATGTACCAACATAGTCCCCCTTGACAATAGCTCTAGTTGTCTTTGATCTTGATTCTTGTTCAGCTCAGCTGACTGCCTGCCTACAATTCTCTTTCAACACAAACTTTTACCACTCTTTGATATTTCCGGTCTTCATGTCTCCAACTATCTCTGTAGTTTCATGAAGCTTCATCAGAACATGTCATACACCCTCAACAAATCTTGTAGGTTCAAACTTTTTAGCTTCCGATTCACCTTCAGGAATTTCATCTTTTTCAGGTCTTATATCCTCTGGGTCTATCACTTTTCTAGAGATTTCTGATTCACCTCCAAAATTTTCATCATTTTCTGAACTAAACTTCTCTAGGTCTATCACCTTTTTCTCCTTCTTCTAACTCAGACTCATCACTATTAAACTCGTCAGTTCAATGGTATCTGTCTCAGTTAGGTTGACCAGACTCCCCTTGAACCTGTTCAAGCGTACCAAGTCTTCTAGTTGAATAGTTAGTCAGCTCACCATCATTTGGTGCACTGGGATCATCGTCTATGTCTTTGTTTCTTTCTCAACACATCATCTTTACAACAAGTCTTCTCCCCTTGCTAGGCTTCTCCCCTTGAACTGCCACACTCTTCAATAAGGGATTTATCTCCCCCTAAGCGATATCTAGTTCATATGGTGAAATAGTTATAATAGGTGCGGTTGGAATTGTTGTTGTAATTGTGGGTGTGGTGGTGGTTGTTATGCAGTATGCTCGCTAATGACATCCCCACTAGATCGTCTTCCTTTTGGACCTTCAAGTTAGTAACGAGGTATCATTATCAGAATCATCATCGTCAACTTGCAATGAATAATCATCGTCTTCATTCAACTTATGTTTGCCTTTATCCATAGTAAAACGACACCCGGAGTGAGATTCAAGTATTTAGAGATTGAGATTCATCCAATGGTGGAATGTCATCTTCATCATCACTCTCGGTCTGTTCACATACAAACCCCAATAACATCCTCAGATTTAGATCTTCTAGCTTCAACACTTAGTAATACCTAGGCTTTGAACTAATGGCGTTCTAGTTGTTTCTCCAATCGTAGAGTAATACAATCAAAAGTAATTATCTCCCCATCTAGTAAGAACTTAAATGTGTACAAATTAAAACGTAATGTAATATAATTATTTTATTCATACTAACAAAATTCACGTTCTTTTTCTGAGAGTCACTGTTACGAAGATTATATTAGCCATGATATAGACTGTAAATAGTAGGAATTATTGTATTCCTTTGTTATTATTTATGTAACTAATAGTCCAAGATGATTATCGATATTGTTGTCCACATAAGCACCTAACATTCAGAATTTGCAAGTGTGGTTTTAATTATTATTCACGATTACCTGTGTAGCTTCCCATTTGACATACTCTTTTGATCAAGATACGCTCATAACTTCCATGTAATGGGTGTAATTATTTTATTCCATGTACTTTCTTACATCAAAGTGACGTAGTTTCACTAGAGACCTTTTGACATTCTTGTTTCTTGGTCTAGTTGGTTCTATGTTAAGATATACTGAATGAAACTAGGTTAACATGTTTCTAGATATACCAGAAGAAACACTCTATATATCTCCCAGATGAAGTCTTTATGGTACCCAATAACATGTGTTATGATATTATCTATCACATAAGACTTAAGACTTAATGTCATACATCAAAATAGAGTTTTCACATGATAATTCCCTTACTAGAGTTTATTTTTGTGCACTTAAAAACCTTTATGTTGGATACCTACCGATACATCATATGATGAAGCTACTAGTCACGTTTATTTTTAAAGTACAATATATAGTGTATGTTCTACATCTTAAAGCCACACTTAATAAAGTTCTAGGCACTGGTAACTTTTTCGTCATTTCTTCGCGTCATCATAGGGACACTCAAATTTTTGTAGTTTTTCAAACTGACTAAGAATACTAAAAAATAAAGATAGATAAAAGTTCTTGAGGGAGATACGTTACTCATGAATTATCATTCCAGCGATTTGGACTAACAACTCAAAACGTGATTGATCAAAAGCCTTAGCATAAAGATCAGCTAGATTATCGTCAAAGGAATTTGTCATCCCAGATTTGATTTTGTCTCCCCCTTAGTCGCTACATCTTCCGAGATTTGTTTCTGTCTCCCCCGATCATGTGCTTTGAGCAATCGCTATCAACATACCATCAATTAATAGCCATTCCGGTCAACTCCTACACATGCACAAAAATAATACAAGATTAGTTATTACGGGGGACCCAAGCCATCACAGACTTGGGTCGGCCATTCTCATTAACAAATGTAAATTCCTTCAGATATCTATCTCTCTTATCAAGTGACTTGGATACTTTGGAATTCTCATGTGTTTGATGAATGGGGAGTACAACCACTAGGCCTTCTATCCGGAGACTTTTGGAAAAGTCTCTGATTAACTGGCCTTTGGTTTGAAGTAGATCTAACCCTAGATTGATAGTTATAATTCGAATTCTGAAACTTCCTATTACTACCTACCCTGGTTAGAAAAACGTTTGTTGGGGGTTTGAACACGTTGTGGAGTTTTCGACCGAATTGATTCTCCATTTGAGCTTTCTGTTTCAGGAGAAGTGCTTCATGGACTATCATTTGTCGAAACTCCAAATTTCTTACTTGGACATACACTTGCTACATGTCCCTTTTGATGGCACACGAAGCACGAACGTTTCTCTTAGGCTTTCTTATGAGCCTTGAGATTCGTTTGGTGTTCCATTTTGTGTGGAGTCAGAGAGGAGCCCTGTTCTGTTTGTTTACCTTTTTCATTATTATTTTTAACAGCTTCTATTTTAGGTCGAACAAACTCAACTTTAGTTTTTGACTCCTCATTTTGTAAATTGAGTTCCATCACACCACCATTTACAAAAGACATTTTCTTTTGAAATTTTTGTGGAGATGTCGTGGAAGTCTCAGTTTTTACTGACTTTATTTTAAGACTAGACTTTTCTTTTGTACCTGACTCAACTTTCTCTAAATTAGTCTCGACCTGTACTTCTCTTTTTTCTTCATCAATTGAGGCCATGAAAGCGTGAGGTTCTTCGGTATGTGTACTCCAATCATATGAACCGTCTTGTGTTTGAACAATTAAGGCTCTAGAATGTGCACTATTCCCTGAGTTTTGATCTCTCGTAGATGTCGCTTGATATGAGTAGCTCTGCCTTCCCTGGTTTGAAGTTTGTTCTTTTCTCGGTCTCTGACATTCCCTGGTGAAGTGCCCGAAACCATCACAGTTATAGCACTTAACCGTTGTCTTTTCAAATCCAACCTTTCCTCCTACAAACTTCCTACCCGTTCGATTGATGAACCTCTGCACCCTCTTTGTAACCATGGCCAGTTGCCACTGCAAGTCCGTCTCTTCCAAATCATCAAGGATCCGTGACCTTTCCCTGTATGAAGTTCTCGTAAGATGCCACAAATGATGCTAACATTGCCATCTGACCTTCTGCTGACTTTATGCTCATAGACATTGTTGGGACATGTTATTGTGACAATAGCTCTAGTGTCGTTATCTTCAACTTTGTCTTTGGTCTTTACTTGTAAATACTACTGCCCATATGAATCTTCATTCTAATACAAGTCTTCACCATTAATTGATAATCTCTTGCAAGATCACCCCATGCTTCAGTCGTTAAGATCCTGTTTTCGTTTAACTTCAACAGGTCCTTCCTCGACAGATTCATCAGGTGTCGATGGTCATAGACTGTTAGAATTACTCTTTCTCCTCCTTCGACTTCATCATCAGCTTCAACCATGACAGCTTCACCAGTCTCTGAGTCCACGTGCCAGTTCAGAAGATTTCCCAGAATATTCTGTGGCATTGTCTTCAGTGGTATCTGCTGTATGCACTTGACAGCTGGATAAGTTTTCTTCCTTAATCTTCGGCCAGTTCTCTGACTTCGTTCCTTTAATTTGATCGTCTTTCCGACTCTTGGCTTAATCTTCTCAAACTTCATTGATCTACCCTCAGTCCGAATGATTCTCTCAACATACGTTGCGTAGGGATCATTACTGGGATTTATCAGTTCTAAGCGTGCCAAGTCTCGAATTTCAAATCGAGGAAGCGAACTGAATACTTTAAGCTTCTTATCGAAATATTGAACTCCGTCAAATCTTTTGATAGCGAAAAGTTTCAAGTCAGAATCAAAATACCAGCCGATGATCCCCTTCCTTGGAGTTTTCTTTCCAGTTATATCTACTTCAGACATCCCAACCTTTTCCTTTCTCCTTTTCAGAGGTCTAAACATGGGATTATTTCTGAGTTTTTCTGGAAGGTCATCTTCTGATTCAGAACTGGTTGAGTCATCTAGACTTTCATCTAACTCAACAACCCTTTCTCCATCTTCTTCCTGGATGACCACTTTAGTTGTAGATGGGCTTACAATGTGTTCAACAACATCAGCGTCAAGATCTACACATTCGTCTGCCCCATCATTAACAATGAAAGTCCAATCTTCAGGAGGTACAAACTCTCCTTCTTCAAGGTCAAAGTCAATGTCCTCATCTAATTCATCTGGCATGTCGCCTTCAGAATCTGATAAGCTCAACATTTCATGACCTATAGAAATACATACACAAATAGATTAATATCATAAGTTCTTTCATTGATTTCCCTGAATCAATCTAAGATTTTTCTTATTAATCCCTTTGTGTATTTAAAATATATTATATATATATATATATATACATATTCAAATCTTTCATCGATTATGATAATCGATCTAAAATTTGAATAAGTCTTATAATATGCGAACATCATATATTATATGATCCTATAACTCTTTTATCGATCATAGTCAATCTAGAATTACAAAAGGCTTATAATATACGAACATTCATAATTATAACATTTTAAACATTCAAGTTTAAACATCTTAATTACAGAATTATATTACAAAATAATTCAAAGTTACAATGTATTAATAATTACAATCAGTCTATATTAATACAAGTGTCACCTTCTTCAGCTCCACCCTTCGCAGTACCAGCACCAGCTCCACTACCACTTGCTTCAGCAGACTCCCCTTGAAATGTAGTCTGCTGACCAGTCGTTGAAGGACCAGCCAGCTCACTTACTTTTCCAGCTGCGGGATCATCGTCTTCATCATCTCGGCTCTTCTTAGCCAGCTCATCCTCTTTACAAACTTCTTCAAATGTAGCCTTCTCAATTGCAGCTTTCTCCCCTTGAGATGGCTGGTTCTGTTCTAAGTATGTAATACGACGAGAGAGACGATCGAGTTGTCGTAGCTTTTCAGCCACGTCATCTACCAGAGTGCTGTTGGTCTTGAGTAGCAATGAGTAAGCATTGTTCTGTGTAGTGACATTGTCGGACAGTTGTAGAAGCTGATTAGCAAAAGTGTTAGCCACTACTTGCAATTCTCTAACCCTAGACTCCAATTGTGTAATGCGTTCAGCATCAGTCATAGGTGAGGTGGATGGAGCACCAGAAGTTGTGGTTGGTGGTGTGGGAGCAGGCGGTTGCATTTTCTTCGCTATCTCGGTAGCAACATCGGTTAATAGACGCGCTGCAACCCTGCTAGATTTGGTGGTTGGATGCGAAGACGGGCGAACCAAAGCAGCAATCATTTCAGCCTCTGAGGGCGTAGAACTTGATTGTAGATGAGCTGCAGAGGTTGAAGCTGTTTGTCTGAGCAGCTTGCGAGGTCGAGTAATCAACACCTCCTCCTCTTCTTCTTCATCCTCATCTTCTTCGACAAGAATAAAATCAGGATCCTGATCAACGGCTTTCCTCTTTAACTTCAATGTCGGATCCATAATCAATTTTGATCCTTGACGAATCATCCCTTCAGGGATACCGGAGACAAACCCTGGTGGTCCAGTCTCATCATCATCATCAGACTCAGATTCAGAAGCCGAAGCAGCTTCTCCATCTCTGCCCGATGGCCTGACAGCATCAGATGCCTCAGTAGGTAGAGGTGTACCAGAGGTACTCGGACCTGCAGCCAAAAATTGATCTATATCTTTAAAGACCTGATCAGTGTCCTCTTCAATCTATATCTTTACCTGCGAGTTGAGTTTTGGGCTCGCAGCTATCTCGGTTCGCAGGACCTACCTGCGAGCTGAGATGTGGGCTCGCAGTCTATCTGGACTCGCAGGCCCATGGGCTGCGAGTTGAGTCAACTCGCAAGGCCCATGGCCTGCGAGTTGAACCAGATATAAATATTTTAAATGCTGCTCATTATTACATATCTAGAAATCCGTGCCATTATTACACACACCAATTATTTAAATATTCTCTCCTCGAAATTCGTGCTGATATAAAGGCTATCATTGAATAGGCTCGGTTTTGATTGTTTAACACTAGTTGATATCAAAACGAAGCTTGTTAATTGATAGATTAGTTATATAAGCCTAAAACCTTAAGTATTGAGGGATTCCGCACCTCAATACCTAAAAGATAATTCGTTATCGCTAACCAAGATCTAGAGACTTACAGACATCGATTTGAACCCATTAACATTTTCAGATTGTGAGTTCTTATCCTTGCCCGAATCCCTGGATGATGCAACATAACAGACCTTGCCTTCAGTATTTCCGATCGCATCGTCTGTCTCGGACTCCCCAGAGAAAAATGTTGTGACTCCATTACTTGTTGAAGTACTAGAATCAGACTTCTTGCCGTGTTAGACACTCAGATCTTGAACCTGATCAAATCATGTCTCTTTCTTTTGCATGTTCAAGGTGTAGACCCGCAGCTATCCTACAACTTCATCAAGCGTTAATGTTTTATAGTCTCTGCTCTCCTTAATCATCAAAGTTCATATATCCCACTTTGGAGGTAACGCTTCTACAAGCTTGTTGTTTTTCACTATGTCAGTAAATTTCAGTCTGTTATTATCCATCTCAGTCATTAGATAATAATATCGAGTGATAATATCTTCCAATGACTCGCCCATCATGTGCTTAAAAACATAGAATTGTTTTGAAAGCAGTCAACCCTACTCTCTTTGATCTGGGCATTACCATCAAATCTCTTCTCCAAAGCTAACCAAAGCGCTCTAGAAGTGTTGTATCTTTTGAATGTAGGCTTAATTTCTTGAGAAAGACACATAGTAATAGTAGATAACGCTTTGTTCTCTGCTTCGTACATTCTTTTATCCGCCTCTTTCATCATTGAGTACGAATAAACTTTGAGTTTTCCCTCGAACTCATAAGTCGGAGCATCATATCCATCAATTATGCAGATCCACATATTGATGTCATTAAATTGGTAAATGATTAAAATCTATCTTTCCACAAGAAGTAATCTTCACCCTTTAGAAACTTTGGTGGTGAAGCAGCTTTACCTACTTCATGATCCATCTTAATCAACTTGTTCAAATTTGACATCATAATTAAAGAGTATACGAAGTTGAAGTATGTTCATATAAGAACATCAGCTGGTTATACACAAATTTTCCCTCTAAAATTTTTGAAAAATTTCCTAGTTTTTGGTAAGTTCGAAGATGGTCAAGGAACTTGGTCAAACGAAATTGAGATAAGTTTGAAAAAGGTAAGTTCGAACTTACAGAACACGAGTTCGTAAGAAACCACACAAGTTCGTATGATACCCACAAGTTCGTACGATGAACCTGATCAACCCTAATTCGTAAAATTTCGAATATGGACTCTTCTAATGCGCCGTTTTCAAATAAGTTTGAATATTCAGTGAACTTTAACACCTTTGAACGTAGAAATCCCTGTTTTTAACGTCAAAGTCTTTCACAATCTCTCATTCTTTATCGCGTAATACCCTGACCCTTAAACGAATCAATGATTAAAGCTCTGATACCACTTGTAGGTTCCCCTGGTGTTAGATTAACGAGGTAACATATATATTTGAGTGCAGAATCCTCAAATATAACACAACGATAATAAATAAGTTATAACGAATATGTAAAGATCACAAATTAAGCTTTAATGAACATAAACTTGGTTACATTGATATTGATCCCAATCTTGAATCTTTTAATCAAATCGCATGGAGGAGACAATCACAAGAATATAAAGCAAAAACAAAGTGGAACAAATGCAATAAATAATACTTTATATTCCCAAATACCCAAATATTCTCTCTCTATCAATGTAGCAGCCAAAATACAGAGAATAAAGTGTGTGTGAAAGTCTTGCCCTAAATATCTCTAACTTTGATATTTATACTAAACAAACTGGCCGTTATGCGACACAAGGCTTGTGTCGCAGAGATCACTATTGCGACACAAACACTGTGTCGCAACTACAACTCATGCGACACAAGCCTTGTGTCGCAGAACACAGAAAATGTAAACTTAACAAGTCTATTACATTTACAAACACATTACAGACTCGACCAACTGACAGACACACTAAGATGTATCAACAAACTCCCCCGTGTCTTCAGCTTAGTCTTCTAGATCTTCATTTATACCCAGCCTGCTGGAAATACACCGCCAGCGTGTATTCCATGTGTTACACAAACCTTGACAATCCGTTGAAATTGAGATGCTATCTTCTTGTTCATCACATTCTTCTCATTGAAGCGAATCGGATTGTCAAATAGCTTTCTCAGATCTTTCTCGGAGAAATTTATCAAGCTCATCGGATCGAATACTCTGAATTGAGTTTTCTTTAAGTTATATAGTGAGCTCTTCTCTGGTTGCTCTGTCTCAGGCACAAATATCAAAACTGCCTCGCCGGTGTGAGCATCCAATTCCCAGTAGTGAAATCTTCTTAGAAAGTCCAGGGGAACTGTTTCCAGAGGAATCTTCTTTAAACAATCAGCCGGAGGATAACGCATTTTGATCAAGGGCTGATTGGTTACAGGATCAAACCGTTTCTTATAGATAATTCTGGTTCCCAGCGTCGGTTTGATAAACTTGTACCTTTTGGTATGAATCTCCCTTTGTAGAGTAGTCAGAATGAAGTTGGCACGATCATCATTTGACGGGTTAATCAAAGAGAGCTGAGCAAGACCGTTAACTTCTCCTTTTGGCAGTGTGCTCAGCTTGGTGAATGATCTTTTGAAATATTGAATACCATCTAACCTCTTGATCATAAACAACCCTTTCGATTCCAACTCTTGATTAATCCAGTATACGCTCCACTGACTTTGTATGATTTGCAGGTGACCGGCACTTGCTTTCCATCTTTTCCGTGCGGCCACCATTTAGCAAGTTTCTCAGCTCTAGTTTCGATAACTTCAGATTCAGAAGCAGGAGCTTCAGATGTTTCTTCATGTTGAGTCTCAGATGCATTTTCAGTTTCATCTTCAGATGAATCTGATTCAATTATCGGGGCATCATCATAAAACTCATCATCATTAAGTCCTTCTTCCTCAAACTCAACATCATCATCTTCTTCAAAATTTTCACTATCATTATCAGAATTGACTTCATTTATCATGCGTTGTATAAATGAGAGGTCTGCACAAGAATAGTCTACAGCCAATGGTCTTGGCTGGCCTGGAATCCGGTGCACAGGAAAATACTCTAAAGTGGGCATTTCATTAGATTGTTCAATATGTACATCTTCAAATACAGACTCAGACCCCGGTCCTATTGGTTCTATAGTTGGACCAGAGGGAACAGACTCCCCCGGACCAATAGACCTGGTCTCAAACTCCCTAAACTTATCCTCTAAGGTCGTAATTCTAGAAGTTTGAGCCTCGAGAAGTGCAGCTTGAGACTGAATGATGATAGCCTGGTCGTTCACAGTCTTCTACATTTCCTCCATCTGTTCCAAAAGTTGCTTTATAATATCCGGATGAGGTTGCACTGGAGTCTGAATTTCTGAAGGCCCTGCAGACGAAGAGGTGCGAAGTCGACTGGATGTTGGAATATCTTCAGAGATAACGTAGGTGACTGTGACAACCGTCAAAAATCTCAGGTCAACACCGAAATTAAAACCCTAGTACTTTTAATTACGTTTACAGCACCTTAAGATCCTAGTGAAAAAGTCTAGGTTCGACTCCTTAAGTACCAAGTTCGTAAGTTACCGAAACCGCATAACGTCTTAGAAGATTGCTTAGCTAACTTTAAGACTTTGAGTAACATTAAATTAGGTTACAAAGTGCCAAAGAAAACAAATGAAATTAAATTTCATAAGTCATCACAAAATAATTATCATATCGTAAAAATCGGAATTTAACCTGAAATTCCGTAACTCGGTAAACACAACCAGAAATCGGTTAATTAACTCGCGAATGTCAATTGTAAGCGAATCTAATGTATTTTGATGAGAATTATAAACTTTGAAAATAAAATTTTATAACTCCAATTTCAACCATTAAAACATCACAATTAAACATTTCAATATGTACAAACTTATACCAAAACAATATGTAACATTTAAACCTTTAATTACTTAACATTAAAAAAAAAAAAAAAAAAAAAAAAATTTTTTTACTCCCTCCCCCCCTAAAAACGGCCAGCCCCTTTCCCCCCCTTTTTCTTGACTACCCCACTCCCCAAAACCCCAATTGATTACATGCACACTCCACCACTTCCCCACACTTCAATCATTCATTTTTTTCTCTCAACTTCTCTCTACTTTCTCTCAAGAACATCACCATTTCCAGCCCTCTTTCAATCAAAAATCGCCATCTTCAAGTGTTCTTACATCTAAATACAACATCAAATGTAAAAACCCATCACCTCTAACCTTGTTTTTCTTCATTTCCTCACTTTAAATCTTGTAAATGCAAGGGTTTTATGCCTTTTCATGGCTAAAATCCCTAATAAAAGGTTTGAAGGTTTGTAGATTCCCTTACACTTGTTTAAGTGTTAAAACAAAGGGCAATCCATGATCAAACCGAAATCAAACCGAAAAATCATCTTTTAGTGTTAAAATCCATACTTGTGTGTTCTTGATTTGCTTAAGGCATTTTTATTATTAGAAATCATTACTAACACATCTTGGATGTATTTTAACACCAAGAATGTGTTAGATCAAAGATTTAAAGGTATATATAAGATCTAGAACTTGGTAGCAAGTGGTGTTCTTGAAAAAGAACCCAAAAACCCGATTTTTGGGCTTGCATGCACCATTTTCGTATCTAGATCTTATTTTATGTTAAAGTATATTTTATTTCTGTAAAAGTACTTATTCATGCATATGAGACAAAGCCTCAATCATTGGATGAGGTCTAAAAATAATGGGTTGTGGAAACACACCAAAAAGATTTCTATTGTCTCATATGAATCTGTCCAGATTTTTGACCTCACTTGAAACGACCATAACTCAGTGAATAATGGTCCAAAAATCTTGATTTTTCTTCTGGAATTTAGTTCAATGTCTTACCTTTAAAAGCCCACTAGTCTCATTCAAATCCATTGAGTTTAAGACCCCCAAATGTACCAAACATAACTGGTGCGCAAACAGTAATTTTTCTGTTAACATCATGTAATGATATTTGTTTAAGGGTCTTAAACTATTCAAAAGCATTTGAGAAAATTATTTTATATTCCTAACATATATATCTCAGTAATATAAAAAGATAGGAATTTATTTTGTTGATTAAGTATTTTTAGAAAATGCATGACTTATATGTATAATCTTGGCCTTGTAAATGTATGAATGATGGTGTTGTGATGAATGTAAAATACAAAAATAATAGGTAAAACATGTTTAAAATTTGAGGGTGATTTTTCTCAGTATCTATGTCTTGAAAACAACCTTGAAAATAAAAATGAGAGTTTTTGGGAAAACTAAAGCATTTTTCTTGGTTTAATGCAAATAAAGTCTCTAAAAGGAGAAAATATTCATGAAAAATACTTTTTGACATCAGAAAAATATGGGAAAATTACTGTGTCATTTCCCACATAAAGTGACACTATCCTCAAAATTTAACACCCATTTGAATTGTTTTGATATGTTTTCCGATGTACGATTTGTTAAAACATATACGATTGGGAACCAATGTTCCAGTGCCCTAAATGGCATGAAAATTTTACACAAACTCAGAAATGAGTTAAAACTGATCTAGTAAAAATTTCGGAATTTTTCAAGAATAATTACTATTTTTCTCATATTTACCCCACTCTTTTGGTCAAGAAATGATTAAAAATAATCTGTAAATCTAAAAATTCTCAAATTTTCACAGAAAATTTGTGAATCATTTTCCATGTTTTATACCAAGTTTGGTAATTTTTGGAATCTGTTTTCAAGTGATTACATTATTTTAATCACAACCCGAGTGATTACCGACAACGATAAATCAAACTTTAACGGCACTTTGTAACACAAACGACTAACTAAGCAATCTTAACAAGCCATCTTAGCCAAGAATCTAATTAGGAACCTTGTATTCGTAGGTCTTGGATAGGAGTGACTCTTGGTCAAAACGCGCCTTACATCCATTTCCGTACGCATACTAACAATTGTGAGTACTCAACCCCTATTTTAACGCTTTATCTAAATGTTTTGGGGTGAAAAGCATGCATGAATGATTTGAATGATTTATATACTTGTCAATGATATGTTTTATAATGCACTTAAATTACAAATGCCATGATATGATTATTATGCTGTGCTATGCTATGCTAAATTTCAAAACAATGTCGTGAATGCTTATCGATGTTACATGATTATATGCTTGATTTCTATCGTATCTAAAGTCCCCGGTATCTCTACACGACCATTAACTCTATATGAGCCAAATGATGCATATGAATAGTACTATTTGGGAGCGAGACCACCTCCCCACTCACGCGGCCACGTGAGTGCATTCCATCATCCTAAATGCCAACGATAGGGCATCACTGTTTGGGGCAAGGGTTTATCGGTTGTAGGTTTGGTTGTGGACTCAAGCATAATTTAAGCATCAATTTCATAAACAAAATGTAATGGCATAGTGATTTCGAAAACATCTATTAACGCAAGGCGCTTTGACACGTAAACGACGTTGCTATAAAACGATAAACTCGCGACTCAAATTTTATAACATAGTCATTCGAGATGAGGTTTGTTTATGAATTATCAACTTAGGGCCGAGCTCTACAATGACATTGCTCTTTGAAGTAAACTTCCTTTAAAATCTTAAATATCACAACTTGGACGTTTATCTTGTTATGTAATTCGAAACGCTACTTCATTAACCATACATATATAACCGGAGTTATTAAATCATAAATCATTGTGATTTTGACAATTAAAGATGTAGTTTCTCATGACATCACGTTTTCTTATGAAACTAGATATAATAATTCGTCTAAATGACGAATGGTTTGTTTGAAAGAGGGCAAGCCATTAACTTTATAAAACATAACTTGAATTTATAGAATAAGATTTACATACTTAATCAAACACACCATATCGTGAGATTTATAAACTTCGAATATTCCTTTTAAAATATGAGTATGGTGTTATAAATGAACTATGACTTTTAATTGAGTTTCTAAAGTATCGCTTTTAAATGAGTCCCATATTTAAATAAATTTCATTTACAGTCAAGATATCTATTCACAAAGGAATTTAACATTCAAATAAATATCACTCTTAAAAGAGCTTTAAGTAAATGAATTCCTTGTATAACTACTGTGAAATAACATTTGACTATTATTCAATGTTCATTTTAACTGGGGATCGGTTGATTACCTTAGTCGTTTGAGCTCGGCACTAAACAGATTATCCTTGTAAACTAATCACGCATAACGTGTAACGTTTGAACCAAACTTCATAAACTTTTAAAGGAAGTCTATCATTTTACCAAACCTGAGTACTCACCAACTATGTTTCATAGTTGACCTGTATTTTTACATGCTTTTCAGGAATTAGTCTCAACTTGTCTATTGAAGCTAAACCCGCTAGATGACTTATGATGTTGTTGTGTTACGGAATTTGTATCTTTTGGATGTAATAGTGTGTTTAGGTTATCCACTTCGTGCTGTAAACGCTTGTAAGACATAATGTTATGTATTATTGTAGACCGTTGAACGGTGACGTTTTGTAATTTTCGATTATGAAATCATTGTACTGTTACATCTCGTGTTTCCGCTTCAGCGGGGTGTGACAGTGACATCCTCACGGGGCCTTTTTGCCCGTTCGACCTGGGAGGAGAGGGGCATATGTCCATCAATATCCCTCATGAGATCTTCAAATTGAGGATCGGGATTGATAG